>JADHZB010000626.1:0-31042 GCA_015657535.1 Nephromyces sp. MM_2019
TATATATATATATCTTTACAAACATACATTTAGGCTTACATATACTTAAATTTATTTAATCACACACATTTCTTTATATAGAATTATATATGTTTATATAAATGTGTGTGTGTATGTATATAATATATATATATATGTATGTATGTGTGTATATATATTATATATAGCTGTGGCAATATTTCTATACAATTTCACTGAATCGAATCACTGCTCTGAATTCTTCGATTTTGCGATTTATCGAAGAATCTGAAATATCTCCTTCACACATTTTGAGACAACCATTTTATAGCTCAAGTTACTCTGAATTTGATAAGGTATATATATATATATATATGTGTGTATATGTATGTGATGTGTATGTGATGTATATGTGTATGATGTGTTGAATTTATATATAGATTTATGGAGATAGTGATCAATAAATGTGTATGTATATAAAGAGATGTAGTTGAAGTTATTATGTGTATATAGAGTCATAAATATAGTGTAAGTTTGGGTATATAAATATATTTAGAAACAATATATACAAATTAGAGATTGAACTGTGTAAATATATACTTTTTTTTAAAAACATAAGATTAAAATATATATATTTGTAACCTATAAATTTACTACTCACCTTAAATAATATAAAATTATTACACGTTTAACATAATATAAATATATCATCAAGATCCTATATAATTTTCAATTTACATATACTATACATATGTGTGTATATAATCATACACACTATTAATAGACAACACCCTATGACCACACACATAAAGAGGCCAGTTTAATATTTAGTGCATCAAACTCAGCCTTAATTAGCCTCTGCCATGTTTATTTACGAGGAATTACACAGTGGCTGTGTATGGCTAACGCTTGTCGTCATCGTAATCATGCATACACATAATTTATACACATATATTTATACTCCTTAAACATCAATTCAAATAACACAATACACTAACAATAATGATATACACACACACTTGTTAATTATACATACTTGTTATATATATATATATACACATATCTTCATTATACATACTAATCATATATATACACACACTTGTTAATTATACATACTTGTTATATATATATATATACACATTTCTTCATTATACATACTAATCATATATATACACACACTTTTTAATTATACATACTCGTTAGATATATATACACACATCTTGATTATACAGACTAATTACATATGCTATAATATGTTAAGAATATATTTTGATGATATACACACACACATCTTAATTTTATATTATAATAATATATATATATATATATATATATCCCTTATTATTTTTCAGATAATCGAATTGTTCAAGAAACTGTTCGTGAAGTTATTATGCAATCGGTACGCTTTATTTTCACACATTTACACACATGCACACACGCATTTATATCTATATATATTGACATTTATATATACATATTCACACATATGTAAATATCAACCCCATCTTATACACTAATATATAATATGTTTTATAATATATATTTATATATATGTGTGTGTATATATGTATATATATATTGTTATGTGTATATATGTGTATATATATTGTTATGTGTATATATGTGTATATATATTGTTATGTGTATATATGTGTATATATATTGTTATGTGTATATATATTGTTATGTGTATATATGTGTATATATATTTTTATGTGTATATATATTTATGTGTATATATATTGTTATGTATATATATTTTGTGACATGTGTATAAATTTCAACTCAACTGTTTATTATAGTCCACTTTGATCATAAACATTGAAGATTTATTCACACTCCAACCCATTATTATAACACCGTATTTCTTCAATAAACTCAGCCTATTACAAAAAGGTAAATAGAAAATTATTTATATACACACACACTAAGATTATACATAGAAATGAAGATATATATATATATAATTTGAGTATTCTACTAAACACTATACTTTCCCTATGTGCGGTTATTAAGATATATATATATTCTTTATATTTATTTGTACATGTGCAAAACACACCTTAACCTTACTGGTAAATATGTGTAAGAATATCCAATTGATTATTATCTCTTGGATGATGTATTGTTATATAATCTTTAATTAATATTTCTTGAAATACACACATTTTATCTATTTACAGAGGCTAACAATACACTTGTTAAACTTCGAGTATATAAACATGACATACCTTCATTCTACCTGAAATAATCCGGTAAATCCTTATAGGCTTCCTTTACATAATGCTTGCTTTAACCTGAACTTATCTTAGATAATAACTATTCTTTATTATTCAGAAATATTCAGAGAACACACTTCTCATTCTTAGGGAACTCTTATAAGCCAAATAATCAATTTGTTTTTACTAATTATGTCAATATTTTCTCTCAATTTAGTTTTTCAAATAAATCTACACACTCGTCATTTTAGTAAGCGAATCAATCAAATTACCTTTTGAAATAAGTGGTATTATGAATTTTGCCATTAGTATTTCAATGATATTGATTAGATTACCATACCTCTCAAATTTAATTCTTTATTAAATAGCTTAAGTGTGCACAAGTTAATACTTTTTAGAATAATAAATACATTTTTGAGGCTATGGTTTTCTTATAGAGTTCAAAAGGATGATAACATTGCTGTAAACACCTTTATAATATATATATATATATACAATATGAATATATATATGGAACTTACTGAAATCGCAACTTCCACCTTTAAAATACAATACATTGAAAGTCGTAATTGGACTTTTTTTTTTTTTAACAAAATCATTTTTATAAGAATCAAACAACTAATTTGAATGTCAAAATTCATAATATAATAATTTTCTAGGAGTGCTTTATATTCTTTTAGATAATAATTTCAAGGTGTGTTTTATTATAATTAAATCGAATCAAATTTGATAGAAAATTGCTTTAGAGATAGTATAAATCTTATAGGAACTAGCTATTTATATATAATCAGTGTACACAAATTATCTTTTATATGCCACAACTTTTAATATGTCAAAAAATATATTTATACGATTAAAGTATACAGGAATTAGAAGATGTTTATATAGAATAAAGTGAAAACATAAAAAATGAAATAATGAAAAGAAAATATTGTTGTGATGGGAACTGTAATTTTTGTACATACACTTTACAAAAATTATTTTTAATTTAGATATTACAAATAATCTCCTGCTGAGTTAACAAAATGTAGATGGTAATAAGTTTCCACATCTGAATTAATCATCAAATCTCCAGAGGAATTTCCCATCTTGATATTTATTAATAATTAATTCAATAAAACAAATTTCCTAAAATTTTTGAGAGATCTTAATTTTTTTATCAGTGAAAATATACTGCATTCTATATATATATCACTTGTTTATTTAAGATATCTCACTATAACAGTTTTTAAATTATATGTTTTATATCATTCTTATATATATCACACTTTTAAAAGATAATGTTGGAGATCATAAATAGTTCAATAAGATAAAAACATTCAGCTACTTTCACATCTTACTTAACTCTTTAAACCATTTTATTCTTTTTGTACAAAATTATTATACATCTAGTAACAAAGCCAAGCCGAATAACCAAGGTGTACAACAAAACTTTTCAATTATTTTCCTTATACAATAATACCTCTTTCTCAGGGTAATCATAGCTAGAAAGCTTAACTAGAAAACATTACTGAAAAACAGAAATGGATTCAAATTCAACAAATGGCAACGACCCTGAACCATCTAATAACACACCAATGAGGGAAGGGACTTACTCTGACCCTTCAGATAGCTCTGAAGATGAATTATCATATGATCACATAAACCCATTTGAACACAAGGATGTTGATACATTTTATAATATGAATGATGAAGCAATGGCTACCACAATAACTTCAGATCCCTTCACAGAAGCTTACACAAAAAGAGAAAACAGCTATGAATATATGAATGGTGCATCTCCTCAAACAAGCTCAGCTACCAGCGACTCAGATGAATTTACTAATGACCGCAGAGACTATCTACCAATAGACCAATCAATAGGTTTATTAGATGCTCCAGATAAGGAGAATTTGGCTGATATTTTCTCTTACCTTGACAATGACCCTAGGCATCTTCAATTTATTATTGATCAGTACGAACGTCTACACTTAGATTATGAAGCTACAATCCGAGCTGGCCATATTTCTTCCTCAGAATCAGAGTCTTCGGATTCGAGAACCTCGGACACAGAATTTAATTCTATCAGTAAGATAAATAGGTATACCACAAAACTGAATGGTACTAACCCACATCAGAAAGGAAATTCTTCTCCTGAATTTGATGACTCAATCAACAATAACCTAATGAATGAAACTGCCCAAAACTACCACCAAAATGCAGATATACATTACTCAGTGAATTTATCTGATGAGAATTCGTCCTACGTTGAACTAGGTGGCGAATTTTCTGATCTACCCGATATCACAAGGATCGCACTTGAATTCCAAAGAGCCAACCAAGACCAGGATACATCGATTATTAACGACCAGATTGATGAGATTAACAACCATATGGATGAGACGAAAGATGAACAAACATACGACACTGGAGAGCTAAACACGAACCCTTTTATAGACGAAAGTAATTTTAACAATATCTCAAATTCCCCTTGGGATATATTCGATTACACTGATTTTTTTGAAGCCCAATTTCTACCTAATATTAATCATAATTTTACAAGTGAAGATGTTTGGGAAAATCCTGATGAACCATCTTCATTGGATGCAGAATTTAAGGAAACCCATACTTCAAGTCCTGATGCAAACACATCCTCTACCAATTCCTCAAAAGGCACTATTGAATTACCATATCAGACACCAGAACATGTTAACCAGAACATAGAATCAACTCAAACTCTTGAAGACACAACTGATAGCAATTTTAATGGTAACCCTATATACCTATCTGAGGAGGCTAAAAACATCATACAAACAACAATGGCATCAATAAACTTGACCATACCACCCTCTTTTAGAAGTTTCCATCGGAAAACATTTTAAGGCATAGATATTTTGAACAAATAAAACGAATTTTACAAGACTTCAGGCATTAAAATTTCTACCTTTTGAGAATTTGATATTAGTGACCTGATTTAATCATTCCACCAATTTTCAATACAATCGCTATTATGAATGATTTAATTATCATTACTAATCCTAGTTCAAAGTATATCACTTATGTATATTAAGAATAATTTATTAGGAATGGTAAAGCAAAAATGATTGTAACTATTAAGAATTTTATTAAAATATTAAATAGCATTTATTTATATATAATGTATCATTTATTTATAATTTTCTATTTCTCAATGTTCAGACTAAATTACTTAGATGTTAAGTATTTTGGATTACATTTAGAATTAACCATTATATCCAGTAAACCATACAATACAAATTTCTAGTAATAAGAGATGTTAAAATAATTAAATATAAAGCTACAACTAAATGTTGGTTGTATACTAGTTCTATATAATATTTTGATTTATTTCGTTTTGTTGTCGAAAGAGATACTTCTATAATCAATTAACATATAGAATGAAAATGTAATTTATTAGATAGATAGATATTCAATCAATAGAACATCTGTCTTCATACACTAATAATCAAATTTTGTTCTAAAAAATCATTATTGAGATAAACATACACATTCACTCTATGCCTTTGGTCTTGCTTGCTCATTTTCAAATTGACTTTAATTATCCTAGTTTTAAACGATTGAATTACATATAAACTATTCTTTAAGATAATTAATATAATAATTAGCTTGAATAGCTTATACTTATAATTCATTAAATAATTCTTTCCATATCTGAGCTTTCTCTTAAACACTATGGCTAATTTATAATTAATTTTAAATACGAGTTCATATTTTTTGGAGTTACAAATTGTACGATAAGAATTACAAATTGCATGATAAAACCTGAAAATTAGTTAAGGAATTTCAGGAGGTAATAGGAATGAAGTAAGATGATATAGATTTTTAAAAAATGGATATTGTCACTTATAAATATTTTTCTTTCTTTCAATTTATTATTGGTCAACACTCGTTGATTAACAAAGCTAAAAGTCTTTAAAATATTTTATGTAATGTTTGGGAGGATTTTAATCAGTTTTTTTGTTTTTCTTTTTTAGAGGTTTAATATGCTTGGTGCTAACCCTCTTTTTGGTATCATTTTTCTTTTCCTTATTGGTGGTTGATTTTTGTGTCTCGGAAGATGCTTTTAGAGCCTCTATATCTATTGTCGTGTAGATAGGTATCGCAATCGAATTTGTAGATTGTAGGAAGATTGATCGGATACTATTTTGCCATCTGCCATCCTTCACATAGAAGTTAACTATTTCTTTGATTACCCTGAAAATTTTAATGATATTAATAGTTATATACAATAATCAAATCATGTTACCAAATAATAATATAAATGTGAAGGGCTGGATAAAAGTTAAGTTACATTCAATTATAGTTGAATAGTTAGATTTATAGGATTTAAAATTTACAAAACTGTTATACTAACGCTTTAGCATTTTCGACAATCTCTTCGATGCTCATGTTGGATCGTCCAATTCGAACAGCTCTGAAAGCAGAAGTGAAAATATTTTATCAAGGTTAAAAGTATTTTTTAATGCAAAGCCTAGAAATTAGAGATTTATGGGCTGGAATATAAGACAATTTGGCTTTTTATGCTTATTGTTTTGGCAAAGTAAAAGCTCGGATGAAGCACAAAATTAGGTTACATGGATCTACACATCTCTTAGTCACTCAAAAAAAAAATTAAAAATAAAATTCTAATATGGAGCTTAACAAAGACAAAAGTCAATCACATAAAAGGCAAAGTAATTTTTATCTCAACAATTTATTATGTATTAAATATATTAAAGTTTCTAAATTTAAAAGAAATATCTAAACTTACGAAGTAGATCCACAGCGTATTTTCAGCCAAGTTGAATCTAAGGCCTGACGAACAGGTGTTGAAACGTCATGTTCTCTGATTTTTAAACCGATAGGTAACTTCTTGCTGCTAACGAACACCTTTCCTAGCAAAGAAGGCATCCGATGAACAATGCGGTCATCACAATAGAATTCTTCGAATGAAGAACATAATTCTCTCTTGGATTGATACGTACTGAATTTCTTTCTTAATTTTGTAATTCCTATAATCTAAATTTGGTGGGATAAGTGTTAGATGTGTTTCATTGTAGGATTGATATCTATATAAAATGTATTTATTAGAATAATTTTATTAGTTTTGGTAAAGATTCATAGTTTTGGGATGTGGGTTAGGTTTAATTGGTTAGTTATTTGATACTTGGGGTGTTAAGAAGTAGTAGGTAATAGGGGATATAAAGCTATAGCTAACCTTTTGGACCTCTGGAATAGAGTGTTGTGCAAAAAGATCTTTCCATTTCCTTTGTGGGTCTCTCACTATCACACACACGTCACTTACCGTCTTGTTCATTGAATGAGGTAGCTTACTGAAAAGAGAAGGGAATTATGAATTCTTGAGTTTAGTGTGTTGAAAGTATTCAAATTAAACTATAGTACATCCTCGTCATAATATGTATCAAGTACATCCCCTAAATTGTTATGGGCCGGTTGTTCGGCTTATAGTGGTGCTCGTAGCGATTAGTAAGGCAATCATTATGTTATAGAGATATAGTCGAGCTTGATTTATAGAGCAGCTTATAACATAAGTCAAGTTATGAACTATGTAGGCCTATTGTAGATATAATAAAAACATACATTGGTAAGGGTCTAGAGCGAATAGTTTCGCTTATTTTTTCTAAGGAGAATATCAGGGAGATTGTTAAGCCTTGTGAATCACCAATGAGTGAAGTGGTTTGCCTTTCATCTTGTTTGTTCTTAATGTACTTCTTGAGGGCAGTAACTGCCTTTTCGAGAGGTAGGTCATCCAGCTTATTTAATATTTCAGTCGTGGCCTCTCTATCAGAGACTGGGTTATCCTGAGTAGTATTCATTGCTGTGTAAGAGTTTGGCTACATGTATGGAGGTATAGTTTGATTCTCAATTATGTTGAAGATGGATAGATTTGGGGATAGTGTATAGTATATTATAATATAGCTATCTTAAGAATTTTTTGAGAAAGTTGGATTCTTGATGTATAATATAGTTATATATATTTAGATTAAGAATTTGAATCAACTTATGCTTAAAAATAAGATCATAGAGTCAAATGAATAAGGTGTAGCAGATTGACTTTAGTAGAGGCTCAACCAGCATACACGTAGGCTGTGTATACATGTAAAGTAGTCATTTTGAACTACTACTACAACACAATGAATTGCTACTATGCAATGAAGCACTATTATTACTTGTGTTATTCATTTTTTATATCTACAAATTATGTAATTTAATAACTTGAAATGTTTTGATTGTCTTTTATTTGGCATAAACTCTCTCGATCTCAGGTTTGCTTGAATTAGTATATTTGGAATCTTTGTATCTGGAAAAAATTAACTAAACCTATACTTAAAGCATATATAATCTGTTTAGATGAGTATTGTAAGCTTTAAGGAACTAAGCCTAGTTATGAAATTGCATATGTTTGAAACGCAACATATAATGTGCTTATCTCAACTAGGTTAACAACTGAGCCTATAATTGAATTCTAAGTGATTAATGGATAAGCATAGGTCAACATTTAACACATACTATTGGTTAAAAAACATGACAAGCTTCTGAATCCATAAGTCACACTCCTAATATTACTATCTTATATATAATTGAGTTGAATTCATCCCTTTGACTTAACGAAATTCACAGTCAAATTGGATTTTCACATTTCATAACATAACTTTTGATTACAACTTAGAATTTTTTTAAACAAATTTCTCCACAATGAATGTTGACACACTATAACACCTCTGCGCTCATTTGAGCGCGAATGTATATATAAATACTTTGAATTTAATTTTAATTATAGAGAAATACTTTAAAGGTTATCCTGCATTTATAATATTAGATTCTTTTAGGAGAGGGAAGGACTAAAAACAACATTTGTTAGTTGTTTCTTTTCATGTGTAGATAAATTGTATATAATTACACAAATTAAGATACAAATACAGCTCCTTTAGTTACATAAGAGTAAATTGAACTGTTTTCAATTTATGGAATTAGGCTATAAATATAAAAAAAAATACTATTTTTTCACCTTTTTATAGCTTTTTGAAGTTGTTTCTTATCTTGAAACAAATTAGACTTAATTTCCTCTTAAATGCCGTGAGAGATTTTTAATTTCAACTAGTAAATAATGATATAGTTGAGTAAGATTTTATTGAGCGAAGTAAAATTTATTTTATAAATACCAAGATTCTAATATCTATCTTAAATGTATATGGTTTCAAAAATTGTTAGAACAAAATTTGGAGAATAATTCAACAATAATATTGATATTGAAAATAACCATCATAAATTTGATCTTGGTATTGTATCTAGCATTAAAAAGGAGCCAGGAATTTGCCATTTGTATTAAATTAGTTTATAGAAGTACAAATGAATGGGCTTTTAACCCATATAACTTTTTTAAGATCCTTAAGCACTCAGGATAATCTATAACAACAGCTCATTTTTTTTATTTTTTTCCTCTATATAGGATCGATTATAAATCTTTATAGCACTCTTATGAGCAAAATCAAATAAAATCTACAACTCTTCAGGTCCGGGGGGACTCGTCACAATCAATATAGGCGTTTCATTTTCTACTTTTTCTGGAAATTCTTCATTAGCCAATTCCTGTGAATTGCTATTACTATGTCTAGAGTTACTATATTCCTTGTGTGGTTCATCTGTGTTGTATGTCTGAACCTTGAAAGTCTCTGGTGTGCTTTGATAAGATTCAGATCTTATGGTATTTGATTCAGTGAGACCTTTTAATGCTGAATCAAATTCCATTTGCTGTGAATCAGCATCTGAATATGAATGATCTGTAAAGGCTTCTAAGGGATCCTTACTTATCTTCAATTCTTCTTCAGGATGATCCTTGTACTTGTATGTTTGAAATATAGTAATAGTCAAAATACAAACACCTATAGATAAAAAAAAATCAACTGAAAATTAGCACTTTGTATAGCATGTTGTAAAATCAAGCGTCAAAGCAACTCCCTATTTTCCAAAATTTTATTTTGATATATCACAATTTCTAGCATGAAATAAATAAGACATGAAAAGTGTATTGCTATACTTTTACATGAATAATATATTTTATGCATTGTTATACTTGTTAAAAATATACTAATTCTAATACAAAGAGACTTAAACTCATGAACATAGTATCTTATTTTTTTCTCTTTTGTTTTTTAGAACTACTTTTAGCTTCACAAACCTATTATAGCGACCACTATTCCAGTCAAAAATGGGATTAACATGAGCTATGGGGAATAGACATTAGATGGGGAACATAACATATATCATCGTTAATGTGAGGGTAACATATAACTAAAATCATTCAAATTTTTATATTATATATACTATCAATACATTCTAAGTTATGTTATATTCATAATAGTTAAATATTAGTAATAATAAATCATGAATAAAAAAAAATTGGAATGAGTGCAACATATACATAAACACAGATTGGTTACACTATTGCTTTATTAAAGTTCTGAAACTAAGTCAGATCTAGCAATTTAAATGTAACTTAGGTAGTTTGGCATTTTAAGTGAGTTGCTTTTGCTTGATGAAACACGAAAGTATAAGGAAAGAGCATAAATAATTGGAGCAGTAGAAATATAAGTATTAATTCAAAGTCGTTTCCACATTGAACTATTTAAAACATTGGCTCTTAACTTACATCTCTCTTATAAACCATAAGTTTGCAACTAAAAGTGGCTGACATGTCTGATCGAGGCTCTCCACTAGAACAACCATAAGCTATTTCGAGACATTGATCACTGCCACAGCCTACAGCTGCACAATGTGGTTCGAGGCTTGGGCTATCAAATGCTATTCTAATAAAGTAATAAGTAGATTTGTGAAACAACTTTATTCAAATTAAGCAATTATTATATTGCTAATTCATAGCTATCAACTCAAGAATTAAATGCAGCAGTTACATAATTATTTAAAGATGCTTAGTAGTTTAATGTAAAAACAGTTTCACAAATGTAAATTGTACATAAAACCATTTCAAGTTAGTGAAATAGTTTAAATAAAAAATTATAATATCTCAGAGCACTCAAATAATCCAGTCGTTTCGACCCACAAGTCTCCTAAAATGATTTAATTGCTCAATTTAGAAGTGCTTATGTGTGTTAATTAATGCTATAATCTTGAAATGTTATTTTATTTTACAGCGCGCTTACCCAGTAAAATCGTCCACTTTTAGCCCACTCGTATGACATGGCATATAAAAGGCCGCAGCCTCAACACAATCTAAGCGTGAGCAATAATCTGAAAACAAGAAATTATGTGCTACTATACACAACCTGTCATAGGCAAGGTTTTATGTTTTAACTCCAGTCTAGCTCATTTTGAAGCTTTGAGATTTTTATCTTAATTCAGGAACTAAAATGTACACTATCAAACAACGAGCCAAAATTTTATACAATTTGGCTAATAGAATTTTAGTTCCAGAGATTATCCAGTATAATTAGTAAAGTGCGAAAGAATTTCTTCAATCCAAGCTGAATTTTGACAATAAGTGAACTTTATACAGCTAACTAGCATTGTGGTTTTAGAAGAATGCTTTTTGCTAGCATTTCTAACTATTTTTCAGGATATATTTGTGACACTTCAATTTGAGCCTTAACACAGGTTTCAAAGTTATTATCAATGAATTAACTTCATGCATAGGCATCTAATTTAATTATAGCACATCCAATAGCAATGTATATATACAATCATAAATAATTTAGGTGTGCGTAAAATAGCGTAGTTTACAAAGAGTAAATTAATTCAATCTCAGAAATAGATGTTAAGTAGAAGCCTAATTTGCTGCTCTTTGTAGTATGTAAATTCATTCGAATTTATCTTTACCAGTTTTTAAGTTTATATCAACACCAGAAGGTAAAAAAGCCAATGGTTCAAAATATAATTGACCTGATGAAACTGATGAAGAACTTGGCCTATAGGATTAAAGAATAAATAGAATAGAATAGATTAGTTTATATTCAAAGTGAAAATGTTTCAAATTTTAAGAGTTGACATGCTTAATAAATTTTGACTATTTAATATTTAAGATAAAACATCAATCCGGAATTGTGTGGAAAAAGGAAACATTAGTAAGCAATTGATTTGAGAGAAGTATAAACATCTATATAACATTAAACCCCATCTTCAGAATTTAAATATTCCAATTGTATCCTAAATTTATAAAATCCTTGTGTGTCATATGAAATGATTGTTATGTTATAAAACTCCTTACTTTAAACAAAATTATAGCGAGTAGAACAAAAATTTTGTGAATTTATTTTTTGAAGTGATAAGTTGACTCAATGTCATATGTATGTTGGGATATATTGTCTAAGCGATGAATGAAAACATATACATTTTTATAATAATTTTATTCTTCATATTTAAATTGTAACACCAATTGTCGAGAAATTATCTATCAATCTATTTACATATACTTCAAACACAAAATTTGCAACCAAGTGCTTCACATTGCTAAATTTTTTTGGAAATGATCCAGTTATTAGCTAAGCATTTCAAACTAGGTATACTAACTGAGCATGTTGCAGGAGTTTAAATATACTGTGATATATCTGATATCAAATGACTAGTAGAAGTGTGTTAAAAACAATATATTATCTGAATTTTTAATTATCAAATCAAGTTATCATACAGTGCTAACATTTTTTGGATCAAATTAGAAATTAAATCATGCATAACATTCCACATATTGGAATTATATAAACTTTAGTTTAAGCTTCTCATACCAATTGCAAGTATTAGGTAAGCTTTGCTCACATGACTTTTCATAGTTGAAACCAAAACCAGCTATAAGTACAATTGCCAAAGCAGCGCATACAGTGCTTAAGACTAGCCCTTGTGACCTAAATAAATTACTTAAATCCATTGGCTATGACAATGTTGTGTGGGACGGGATTAATTTTATTTGGATTTTACAGACTGATGGGGCTTAAAGACAGAAAATTGATAAAAATAAAAAACAATTGTTTCAACAATTTAAAACTATACTCTTTACTACATTTTAGAAAATTCAATTATAAGTGTATAATGTATAACATTCTGCTTTGTGGGGTCTTAATAGAAGTGTGCTAAGAGTTAATAAAGATGATCAGAAAATCTTAAATACTCTTAATATGAGTTAAGATCTTAATTTGAAACATAAAAATTATAAGAAATGTATTCAAAGCTGAAATAACAGCTCTTTAATATATATGATTTCAAGTTTTTTGGTTCTTATATCTAGTATATAATTTTAAAACTGCAAGGATAGCATATACTCTTATAATTAAGGTGTGTTTATTAATTACGTAAAGTTCAAAATTAATTTATATGAAATGATTACTAGGTTGAAATATATGTATTTTTAAGGTATTCTCAATTAGTATTATTTGTGGGTATATATAAAGCACTGAAATGTAAAGTTTAAAAGTCAGATTAATATAGTTATCAAGATATATGGGTAAATTGGTTATTGTTATCGATATAAAAAGTTATATGAATCGAAGTAAAATTCAATAATAAAAATTTGTTAAAAGGAGCAAACAAAATTTTTGGAAAAGTTATCTTCAAATAATTCCTATAAAATTGAAAGAAGATTCAAACAATTGAATCTAAAAAATTAAAGGGATTGAAAGATAAGAAGTTGGGTAAAATTGATTTATAAAGTGAGAAAAGTCTGCCATTAATTATACAATGCTTCACAGCTTAACACTCTTGAATAGGTAAAGTATAGTTAAAAATGCCATAAGTATAGTACTAACTAATACAATAGATACGGGCCAAAATATACCATTTATTTCTTCCCATCCACTTACAAGGTTCATACCAAAAATTCCTGCTATTGCAGCAATAAACGCTAGTGATACATTAATTATATCTAGACCTAATTCTGATTTGAGCAACTTGTTTCTTGTGCTAGCAAGGTGGAGTTGCACCATTTCAAGAGCGTACTCCAAGTCACTGTGTTCCCTTGCCATTAATTTGTGTAATATGGTAACTTCATGCTCATATGGCTCGAAATTTTCTCTTAGAGTCTCAATATTTGAGTGAAATTTACTTTCAGTGAAGAATTGCTCCCAATATAATGCAAGAGAATGAAGTGCTTTGTCATGGTTAATTATATTAGTGAGGATTCCTTCTAATCCCTTAGTGAAATCTGCAGCTGTATCGAGCTTTCTTTTAAGTTCTGAAACTTCGAGGACACGTATAGAGCCTGATAAGTGATTGAAGATGGACTCAATTAATGCCCTTGAAACTTTTTGGATCTGTATCATACGTGTATGAGCTAGAAAGCAAAATTGAGCACAAAGAATCTCGAGAATGAGTAACTCATATGGTTTGTCTGGTGCATCAATGCCATCGTTCAAATGTGAGCATAGGTGCACAATATTTTCCAAGCTCCAAGATGATTTGAAACTCATATCATTCTCACAATTGATGATCCAATTTGTTTCACGATCAACCATATCCGAAACTGTAAATATAAGTATAACCCTAAAACGCTGAATGATACAGCGAAAAGGTGGTAGGCAAAATGTTATACCGTTAGAATTAATTTGCATGAAAGGTCTAAGAGTTGTTTGGATTGATACCATTCTCCGAATATCATTGTTATTAATGGGTTTTAGCTTGCCATTAAAAGTAGATTCTGGGTTGATGTTAGAAATCAAGCTTAATGTCTGTGTTCTGCTAAGATTCTTGTAGCTACAAGATCCCTCGTGTATATCTAAAACAAAGAGGTTTGTTCTAAAACTATGTGCGATAGGCATCTGGTGAATCCCACAATGGGTTCCAATTGAAGAGTCTTCTTCATTGATGAATTCATGAGGGTTGTTATTACTAAAAGGTGATTTTTTTGTTGATGCATCTTTGAGATCTGCTATCAGCATTCTCACACTAGAATTGATTGAGGAGTTATCTAAAACTTCATGATCTTTATTTAGTTTTAAGAAGGGAGTTTGATAAGTAGGTTCAAAATGATTTCTATTTAAATGGCCTAAGAATCTTAGTGCGTTAACAGAAGCCTTGAGCTTATTAGTCCAAGAACGATGACTGGAGGGTGCTCTCCTATCATATGAGTAATCCTGCCTCAATAATGAATCATTTGATTCTCGGAGCATCAAATCAGGGAAGTAGTCACTGTTTTCTGTTGTGAAACTGTAATTCATTTTCTCTAAGTCTCCATTGATAAATATCTTACGACTAAACTGGATCAAATATTTGATAATATTACACTCTTTGTAGTTATGTTTATTTTGCACCAACTTGATATCAGCGTCTGTTCTCTTGGTTATTTTCTGAATATTTTTTTTTATTAATATTTAAAGTAATTTACTCTTACTGGGTATTATTCTGTAGTCTTGTTAGATATGTACTTGTGCTAACAACTTCTTACCTTTAAAGCTCTACTACACCTGCTCTGAGCAGCACACATTATCACTCTACTAATTTTAAATATATAAACTTATATATAACACTTTTATTTCACTATATTTTTATCTTGATGCGGTATAATATCATTAGCACTGTTAGCATATGATATAGTAGTAAATGAAGTATTACTAGCTACTAGAGGGCTAAGCTAAACTACTGCACAAGTTTTTATTTAGCTCAACTTTTGAAAACTTTGTTTTAACATAGTTTCTAATTATAATATCCAAATTTTCTCAAATAGATTTAGATAGAATCTGAATTGAAGATATGTGTGTAAGTATAAAACTAACGGCTAAATATAAATTACTTATGATATAGATATGGGAAATCTGGATTGAAAAATTGATTTTTTTGTTTCAAATTCAATTGTTATTTGTTTGAGTTTTAATCGAGTGTGTACAGTTTTGTGTTAGGATTAGGAAAAAAAAATTGAGTGATTCAAATTATGAAGACATAACGTATGGTTAGTTCAAATAATAGTCAGTATTATAAACAATTCCTTTGGTGTTTAGGGTATGCTAAAAAATTATTTGAAGTTGACATAGCTAGTCAACTTTGTAGATTTAGATATATCTCATTAGATAGATTATAAATATATTTCGGTCGATGATGTTTGCTATTGTGAAATGATATAATTTTAAAAAAAAATATATTGTAAATCCATATGAGTAGAAATTGTTGAATTTATGGTAGAATATGGAAAATATTGAAGAGATGGAATATAGATATGTGTGTATACATTTTGGTGAAATCATTGATTATATCATAAATAACTATCAACTACTACTTGGACTGGTTGTATTAATGAGATTATGTAAAATACAATTATATTATGATTTACATAATCTATTCTAAAGCTTCTAGTATTGATATATATGTTTTAAATCGTGTATAGTATAAAGAATAAGTAGTTTTATACTATAAATTCTGATACACATTCAAATTGTAGGCAAATCGTTTATATAATCTGAAGATGTAATATATTCTATAAATTCTTTTCCAGCCTTTGATTTAATACGTTGTCCAGCTTCACGTCCGATTTGATAAAAATCATTTTCATCTCCATCCATTTCAATTGTGTGATGTAATTCTCCCTTTGGATCGACAATGAGTCCCCTGAAATATAACTTTTTATCTGTAATGGTTACCTATCGAATGTTCAAAACACACGTATATATATATATATGTATATAAATAATTCATAACATACATAAATATATACTTCTTATTTAGGAGTCTAAAAAATGTGTAAGAAAATTTAGATATCCTTGAATTATTTGGACATAAAAGTTAGATAGGGCTATGTGAAATAATGAGATGGATACGACTGTGTGAATTAGTGTTAATATTGTATAATATTTAATGTGTGTGTATAAATTTATGGAGTTATACATAGGCAGCAATAGGAGAATGACAATTTCCTTCTAATTCTTCAAGGAATGCCCTTTCGGAGGTACAAGCTCTGAGAGATGAGATTAATAAAGAATTAACATTTTTCTACACACATTTATGTAATAAATGCATTTAGTAAGTTTTTTACACACATATTATGTAATATAAAGTTCTGAAATTTTCCCACACATGTTATATAACCTATGCTTCTGAAATTCTTTATGCACACATTGTGTATTTTATACTTACTTTTCCGTTTTCTCACAATTAATCTTTTTCAAAAATTTTATTAATTCTGTGTCATCATCTCTACACTGAAATAAATAAAACAAATATACACATCATAAATAGACATTAAATTATAAGGATGTTCTATATTCACACACATGACACCTATATATGATTTCTATATGGAGTTAATTAGATGTCTAAAAGACAAAAAAATCATTATCCTTATAAAATAAAGTATATAATAAAGAAGTAATACTACCCTGTTAATCACCTATGTGTGTATATTAATTTTTACACACCATTTTAAAAAAAATTCTCTCTCTCTCTATATATATATATATGTATATATATATGTATGTGTAAAAATCAATACATTTCATTATATAATAAATGGTGTAAAAAAATTTACCTGCACACATATAGCACCTTGTCCAACTGCAGGGAGCATATCACTATGATCAAATGTGTGAGTAATGTGTTCATTTAGTCCTAATCTATTTAACCCACTTATAGCTAGTATAGTAGCATCAACTTTACCCTCCTATAAAGACATTACAAACATTGGCTATATTGCTAGGAAATTGTGTGTAGAGTGAATTTTATATGTGTATATCTGTGTAAATGTATATCGATCATTGTATCTATTGTCTAACCTTTAGTTTACGTAATCGTGTTTCAACATTTCCCCTCAAATTTACAATTCTTAAATAAGGGTTAAACAGCATAAGCTGTGCTTGTCGACGTGGTGATGATGTGCCTACAACACTTTCATTATTCATTTTCCTGTTTTATAAATGTGTGTGTGTGTAAGAGTTTATATAGGGAATTCAAAAAAAATATATAAATAAATATAATCATAATATATATTAAATACAAACTATATATTATATAGAGGATACTTGGAGGTGTATTGTCTTCTAGTTTGTATTGATATATATGTATGTGTGTGTTGTGATTGTGTAAATAAAACAAAATATGTGTGTAAACTACTACATAAAATAAATATGTGTGTAATGTATATAAAATGAGAAATTAATACTTGTAATGGTAAAATTTGTGTGAGATGAAAGCATCTCCAGGATTATCTCTTGGCAGAAAACACCCCAATATTGTCCCCTTAGAAATCCAAGTAGGTACATCCTTTGTACTGTGTACACATGCATCAATTTTCTGTAGAGTGCACACACATAAATATTGATTTGTATAGGTAATTTTAAGTGTGTATAAATGCTTGAAGTGATTTTAGATATTTACTTTATTCAAGAGAGCTGACTCAAGTTCTTTAGTGAAGAGTCCTTTGCCACCAATGTTGGCTAAAGGTACATCTAAGCGGATATCACCTAGGATAAATAATTTACACACACATTCATATTTGTGAAATCGACAGCGTTGTATTGATAATTTATACACACATACACGCAAATGAAGTTAAAAAAGTAATATTCATTTACACACGCATCTTTATATATATATATATATATATATATAAAGTCCACATCTTTATATTTATAATTTACACACAATGATTAAATTCACAATGTTATGAATTTTCAAAACACACACACAGATAATATTTATAAATATAAATTTAACTAATTGACAGCATTACACACACACATTTTTGAGTGTAACATATTTAGAAATCAAAAAACGAAAGTAACAAAGCGTATGTAGAATTATTCACATAATCAATGTGTAAAAGGTATATATAAATATATATTTCTATATGTGTCTATAAACAACTTAAAAATGATTCAATAAATTGCATTACACACATTTAAAAATAAATGTGCCTTACCAGTGGTTTTATATACCAAAGTTTTTAATTTATTAGCCAATTTTGGGCTCGCTTTAGAAAGTCTAGAGATAGCCTCATCAGTCTAAATGTTCGTGTTATAGAGTTTAACCATTATAATCGTTAATGTGTAAAATGTGTATTATTACATGTATTGATAAGTATTATTAGTGTTTAAAATGTGTGTCGTAATATATAATAATTAATGTTATTATTGTGTGATATATAAAATATAAAAATATTCACACACATTGCAAAAGAGATAAACACAAAAAATCTTAGATATAAGCACAGAAACATTGTAATTTGATAAACACACTTGTACGTACACACAGAATTACACTTGTATATAAACATAGGCGTACACACACACATATAATTATAAGCTGTTGTACAGATTTACAGTAGATACACACACATATACACACACATACACACATACAAACCTGTTTAATAGCCAATGTAGAGCCACGCGTGCCGAAGGTAAAGTCTCGGTCGTTTGTCTCCGTCGGTTGAGGAGTGATCGAGTGGAGATAGAGACAAGGCCCTCCAATACAGAGGGCTATGTAGTTGTGTGTAATAACAAAATAAATTAATATAGGCAGAACTCTATGCAAAGTAAACATTGTCAAGGCTTGCACACACTACATAGAGTGGTGTATAATAAGCGTGTGTGTGTGTGTGTGATTGCGTGTATTTATATTATATAAAATGTAAACTTATTACAATGTGTGTTTGTAGGACATGTTCAAACAATATGTTTTGATGAGGGCCTGCTCAAGTTGCTTATAAAATATACAGACCTCTATTTATCTATGATATAGTTATATGTGTTTATATATATATATATATATATGTATATATATATATGTATATTGATGATGTATACGTATCCGTGTGTTTGTGCTTCAGTATATGTGTCAGTGTGTATGTTAGTGTGTAAGAGGGTCTGTTGATCTTAATGTGTGTAGATCAATTTAGTATATATCAAAATGTAAACTGATTGTATAAAGGAGTTTCAACAAGTGTGTGTGTCTATGTGTGTGATTTAATCCTAAGAATAAGTTATAACTTTGGATCAAATGAATTTTATGTGTGTAGAATGAAATAAAATCATTATCATAAAACTATAAGATGTGTAAATGAACAAAGATATAGAATTGGCATTATTAAACTATATGATGTGTATTTATAAATATGAGTGAGGTTTAATTATTATATGTATAGAAGTGTGTGTGTAAAGTTTTGTTAAGTCATTCATAATTAAATTATATATATATGTGTCATAATTGATTTATATGTGTGTGTGTGTGTGAAATTTTATGATGTTACCAATTGAATTATATTCGTTTGTGTAATTAATTATACATATATATATATAATAAGATTTATTTATTTGGTTTGATGTTTTTATGTTTTTGAAGTTTCTCGAAGAATAAAAATTGAAACAAAGATTTCAGTAAATATATTATCAATTATCATCAAATAGTTAGCTCATAAAAAATATATATATATATATATACATAATTGTACAAACAAAAATTTACATAATGTTAAAACAAGTATTTTGACACTGTTTGTGAATGTGTGTGTGTTTCTGTGTATGTCTGGGTGTGTTATATGTGTGTTTGTTGGAGTCTGTATTGTGAAATTTTTATAATTCTGTAACTTTTTAAATTTAGTTTTATATGTTTAATTTCTGTTTCGAAATTATTACTTAAAAATTGAAAACTTATATATAAATAGCCATATATATATATATATATATATATACATACATTTACATATATATGTATTTACATATTCACACACACAAACACTTACATATATATACAGTATATTTATTTACCGACCTAATCCCCTCCAACTCTCCCCCAGTCACCTTCTTATCACTTACACACACTTGCACAGCATTTCTAAAAAGCACTTTTACTCATATCTTTTACACACACACAAACACACACACCACACACAATTCTTAACTTAACCAACCTATACACAAGAACTTGCATCCAATTCTAAACACAAACAACACACTCTGTTAATCATTACACATGCTAACACACACATATATAAATATATATACATATATGCACCTCATTAATATTTATATAACTTTGCGCACATTTATAATTCCTCAAATTTCTGTGATTTATAGCATCGAGTTGTGGCCAAAAGAAATTTAATTAAAAATCTACACATTTAGCAGGATTTTAAATGATTTTACATAACCCTGTATACACATATAAATTACACATACACCTTATTTATATTATTTTGTTAATTTATTTAGTACACACACAATTTAATTTTACCATGGCATGGAGATCGAGGGGTACATCTAATGCAGACTTGATAGAAAAACTCAAAAGTTTCAATTTAATTAAATCTACTGCTGTTTACAATGCTATGATATCAGTAAATTTTGTGTGTGTGTGTATGGGTGACTGGATGTGGATAGGGTGTGTTAGTATGTGTGTCTATGTGTTTCAGGTGTGTGATTTTGAGCATGTGAATGTGTATTCATGTGCATTGGGTGCCGTGTGTGTTGTATCTGTGTATGATATGTGTCTATACATGTCTGTATATGAATTAATGACACCTATATACTTCACTGTGTGTATAGAGGTGCATATTTATATTCAAGACTATAAGTATATATTTGAACACACCTACACACGTATATATGCATATATATATATATATATATACATTCAAACATACACAAACCAACTTTATGCGTGCATGGGAGTTTTATGAGATCGAAGCATAATTATGAATATTTCTAACTTATCCAACACATCTACACAACACACACACACATACACAAACACACTCACACTCACACATACATACACACACACACACACACACACATACACACACACGCACATACATACACATACACACAAACAGGTAGATAGAGGTAAATATGTTAGTATTGACCCCTACACAGACTCCCCCCAACCACTAATGAGGGGTGTTACAATTTCGGCCCCACACATGCACGCCAGTGCCCTTGAACTCCTCAAAGAACAACTTCAACCCGGAAAACGTGCGTTAGATGTTGGTAATAAAGTGTGTATATATGTGTGTGTCTGTCACAAAATTATTTTAGTGGATATTACATATATAGTATAGTGATTGAATAAATGTATATACAAAAATTTACGCTCAAATAAAGTGTTTTACGTGAATAATAATCACTAAATAAACACACACACAGAGTATTAAAGCACATATATATATATATATATATAGGCTGAAAATTGCATGTGTATATAAATGACCTTAGGCTCAGGATCAGGCTATCTAACTGCTTGCATGGCTCATATGGTAAATGTGTCTGATGGAAAAGGCGCTGTTATTGGTGTTGATTTACTTCCCGAATTAACTGAACTTTCAAATAAGTGAGAGGCTTACATTATATATGCGTGTAATCTAAAAATGTGTACAAAATATAAATGTTTGTAAATTATAAATGCGAGGAAATTATAAATGCGTGTAAATTATAAATGTGTGCAAGTTATAAATTTTTATATAAAGGTGTTGTAAACTGTCGTTAGGGCTTAATTTAAGAAATTCACACACTTTCTATGATTCAAAACATATTGATTCGTAATTACGATAAGTTATATTTTTTCATATATTCACATATATGTATATCAATCTAATGTGTACGTCTATAATTAAGATTAACAGCACATCTTGATATATACATATATATGTATATATCAATAACTCAGCTTAACAAAATAGTTTCAAACACATATATACACACAACACTGCAAACACTCATAACTCAGTTTCAATAACATACACACACACACTTATATATATATATATATATCATACAACAAACACCCATAACTCAATAAAGGAAAATATTTTGATGTGTACATTCTCTATAATTATACACATTTTTAGGAATATTTGTAATGATAAACCAGAGCTATTAAAATTACCAAATTTCAAATTAATTTGTTCAAATGGGTGGGAAGGGGGGCCATCTGAATATGCACCTTATCATGCAATTCATGTTGGTGCAGCTGCGTCTGAAGTTCCCCCAAAATTAATTGAACAACTTGCAAATGGGGGGAAAATGATTATACCTGTAGGTACACACATGGATCAAGATTTGATGGAAATAGTAAAAGATGAACATGGAAATGTTACACAAAAATCATTGTTTGGTGTTATGTATGTAGAACTCAAAAAATCTGCCTAAAATCAATTTTTTTATGTTTAGTATTGTGTGTGTGTGTGTGTGTGTGTGGTGTTGCGGGCTGAGCGGGGAAATGTGTTTATGTGTTTGATGTTGGTGAAAATATGTGATATTGTGTAGTAATGTGTGAATATCAAAAAGTATCAAAAAAAATAAATATTGCGTTTTAAAAAAATTCTTATACATTTTTTTTCATGCACCATTTTGATTTGCACACCCTTTGAATTCTATAAATGAATACAAGGCTTAGGCACACACTTTATTAATACATACACACATAATTGAAATCGTTCAAGTCATACTACATACAATGAATTCAACACACTGATTTATGTACTTCTTATACATATATATAGTGATTTATAAATGAATACACACTGTGAGACGTTTTCAATTGAATCAACATTTCATAAACAATATGATTTTATTACAATCTTTATAAATATATATATATATATATATATATATTGTGTATTATCAAACCTAAGAAACTTAATAAATAAGTTTGAATTTATCAAATAATTGAAAATTAGATTGATAGTTATATCCATATATTCACACATCTATTTTACACAGAAACATATTCACAAATTTACAAGGAATTAGACTAACACAAATAAGCCCTAAAGCACATATATATATATATATATAACACTGACAAAAATAGACACAAACATATAGATTCATATACACATCTACATACATATACATACAGTTAAACAAACAAATAAATTGGTATATACATATATAAATTCATTCTAAAACATACATGTACGTGTATACACACAAATTATTCTCGATCTTATATATTAAGATATATATTATTGAGAATGTGTGTGTCATTTTTATTTCATAACGTAACCCAAAAATAAAGTGTGAAATCTAAAAGTTGCAAATAGCTCAAAAAATATAAAACGTCATACGTGCCAAAAATAGTGTTGCTAATTTTAACTCCAAAAATTTAAATAAATTTATATGTAGTGCATATACTTAAACACACGCGCAAATAGCAACATTCATACACAATTACATAAACGAACACACACACACATAAACACAAATAAACGCATATGCAGACGCACACACTTAAGTACAATTAAACACATATACTTAACAAAAACATACATATACAAATACACACATAAACAAAATCATCATACACACAAACACCACATCCACACACAAACACAACATTCACGCAAAAACCACATTCACACAAACAACACATACACACAGACATAAACGCCACACACAAACATCAAACACACACACACGCTCACAAACCCCACATACACACACTCACAACACTCATGCATGTTTTCAAGCATTTGTAGGTTTCTATTCTACTAATAAATAGTTTTATTTAATTTGAATTTATAAAATATCACCGAAAATCTCAATTTTGAATAAAAATGTAAATTTCCTCAAATTTATAAATTCATTTTTGTTTGCCCGCTATTTTATGCTACCTATTAATTATTCAGATATTTATACACATTTGCACACATATCAACACATTTTCATATATATAAAAGTTGTAACAATTTATTATACATTTCATTATATTATATTATATTTTAGTATATAAATAATTTCTAATGAAGTTTTAAAAAATGCTTGTCTGTGAAGTTGAATATTCTCAACTCCCTTCTAAGCAGCTTGAAGGTTATATAAATTAACAACTGACATGCATATATCATATACACATCCCCACACATCTCATATAAATACATATATATATTTGATTTACAAAACACATGATCACTCTTGGGGATTAATATGTGTGCAACCACATGATCACTCTTGGGGATTAATATGTTTGCAACTCTTAAGAGCAATTGTTTTAACATAATGGATGTTGTGTGTATATGGATATATATATATATAATTGTATACATATAGATGTGTGTGTGCATATACATATGTATGTGCATGTGTGTGCTAGAGTTTCTATACATATAAGTATTTGTAATTATTTGTATATATGTGTAAGTTATATAACACAAAATTTTAACCCTTACATACAACGTGTAAATATATATATATATACATTTACACGCTGTATGTATAAATCAAATATAATATGACACAAACAAAGCAAATATACACATAAGCACAATTATAATACACAACTTTAACTATCAGTTTATATATATTCTATATAACAAATTATTGAAAATATATGAAAATCTTTATATCAATTTTTAACTTTAATTTTATTTTAGATTTAAAACGATTTAAGACAAATATTCGTAAAACTTTATTTTCACATTCTGAGGTGGAACATAAATATAGAGGTATATATATCAATTAAATATAATTATTAAGAAACAAAATTTACATCACATTTTGACATCGTAATATGTTATTAATTTATAATAATGCACATACTTGAGTTACAAATTGAAGTATACTACTTATATATAATATAACAATGTTTTATTATCTTAAATTGTTTAAATTAATTTTTTTTAATTTTAAGGTATTTTGGCAATGCTTATCATATTCTTTATTGCATGTTTTTGTCATGACATTTTATTTCCGTTCAAAGCTCTAGATGTAAGTATTTGTACACATTAAGGCACAAATACATCAAATTATTTACACATCAAATTGTGCTCATTAAATTTTATACACATCGATTAATATATATATCAAATTAATTTACACACACATTAAATTATTTTTATATCCACGAATAAGTTGAATATGTATGACACACATCAAATTATACACAAAATTTTATAAACCACAATTTACATATTATAGGACAATCTACACAACTATGTCTTATCATATTTCCCAACTGTATTATCTTCACTTGCCTTAGCTCTCTTTCTAACACACCAAACTTATTACGAGAATTTACACAAAACTAGCATGTGAGTCTTTTTATATTTTAAACTAATATATCCAACAATAAAAGAATAATTTACTTAATTATATTCAAACTACAGTTACTTAAGACAACTCAACAAACAGCTTCATTATTACAATCTTCACTATGAAAACAGGTAAATTTGTAAAAGAATTTTATAAAAACAAACATATAACTACATATAGATTGATATACATCAAAAATATTTTTAAATTATTTTTACTCTATTGAAAATACACTAAAACAAATTTGATACATGTACTCATTAATTATTTTTATTATCCATATAAACGAAAGAATAATAATACATTGTAACACAATATTTTAATTACAATTTCATTCAGGAAATCAGAATTAACATTTTATCTTAATGAGAAATAAAAATAAAATGACCGAAAAAGTCAAATCATGTAATTTTTCAAATATTTTCACTGTAAAAGATTAAAAATTTACTTATTCTCAGAATAATTTAGAACATCTAAATTAGTTTACATAGAATAAATGGTTTTTTTTGAATGATTATTTTATATTTTTTTAAAAAGTTTTAAAAAACATTTTAATGAACTGAACAGAAATGTAAAATTTATAGAAACGAAAATCATACAATTTAAATAATAAAAGTGTGATTAAATCAAATGAATATCACATTTCTTTAAATTCACAAGAATAAGTTTATTAAAGGAATAGAATTTAATTTTTCAATTTAAAACCAATGGATATTACATTTAGTAACTTTTACACTACATTTCATATAATTAAAAAACGCGAACCTCTTTCATTATAAAATATATTATAAGGTTTTTTGGCTTAGTTTTTATTACCTTGCTTTAATTGAAAACTGAACACAACATATGCAAATATATATAATATATATATATAATGATCTCTCTAGTAGCAGATAGCTTATGTTGTTTAATATAAGTTACCTTATTCGTCGGAATTATAAATTAGATATTTGATTTAAAATCATTACAATTGTAGTTTTCTGTATCAAATGTTTTACAAGTCATATTTGCTATAAAATAACTCTAGGTCCAATTTTCAATTTAAGATTGTCAATTATAAAATTTGAAAGCCTCAGCCTTTCATTAGAGACTTAGTAACTTCCTTAAGCAAAATGTTTTTTCGTAAGAGCTAATCAAACAACTTGCGCGTTGTTAAATAAACCTCTGAGTATTCCTAATAAGTTAGAAGTAAAAAGATTTACATGTTTTTATAGATTTAATATTTTCTCTAATTCCATATATTGAGTGAATTTGTTTATTTTTACAATTAGAAATTTAGAAAATTTTGATTAAGTAATTTTGATTATACACTTGTATTTGTCTATAAACTGATAAAAATTAGGAGTAGGCTAACAACTCAACTAAGTATAATAATTAATTCCCGATTATCTCTATAATTAGAAAACAACTAAAAACTCAAAAAAGGAGCTGTAGAAAATTTTTGAATCATGCAAAATCCCCCTGACACTCATTCTCCTTATGAATTTCTAAAGATTGAACCAAATCCTGAACCCTATAATACATTTGCCGAATCCGAGGCTGAAAATCAGCTCCGTTTCGAAGCGGAGCTGGAATTTGTCCAAGCTTTATCAAACCCTGAGTACCTAAGGTATCTTGCGGTCAATCAATACTTCGAAGATAAGTCTTTTATAAATTACCTTCGATACCTAACTTATTGGAAGAACCCTGAATACTCTAAGTTTATTATGTTTCCAATTTGCTTGAGAATCCTAGATGACTTACAGGACAAAGAATTTCGTGCCCAATTGAATGATGAGAATACAATCCAAATTTTGAAGAATCAAATCAGCTTACACTGGCTATATTTTTCCAATGATAAGCAGTGACGGTAATGCGTTCAGATCACCGTTTAAAACACTATTCACATCCACTTGAACGAATCTACAACTGAAGGAAATTAAATTACCCTCTAAGGGAAAAAATCAATCACACAATCCTGACTAGCACTACCTTATACCTAAGGGAATGCCCTACCAAACAAGGGTTTCCTATGTTCTTAGAACGATAAGAACTAGGAAATATCTCTACTTAATCAACTCCAAAACATTCAGTACAGTACAAAACTTATCTTTCAGCCAAAACACATCGAAGCCATATTTAAGGACAAAGGATCGAGAATTGAGAATAATACACCAATTTAAATCAATCTTGAACGAATTGAAAGAAACTAATTTCAATGAAACACTTCCAATACATAAAGTAACTCAGCTTGATCACGCTTTATACCACCTGGTCAATTCTTTAAGTGAAATATCTATTGAATTCAGAGTAGACAAGGTCCAAAATATACCTGAATCCTCTGAGATGTTTCATATATTTCTCAAAAACTCTTCTAAATTACACCCAATTCTGTCGAATGCATCGTTACAAATTTTATTAGCTCTTGGAGGAACAAAAACTAGAGTATTAATCAAACACTTTCAAGAAATTTTATTACCCAATATCGATTTGATACCTATTTCTCGTCTCTCACCGACTCTGAAATTGATATTTAGATACCCTGGAATTGAAAATTTACTTGTACATCAATTCTATTCCAATCTTTCAAGTTCTTTATTTATATCCGAGGAGTTGTTTGTGGAGGCAATAAAATGTTTGATTGATCTTGATTATAAACTTACTACTTCAACCTTAGAATCTCACAAGATTATGTTAACTCCAGCATCAAATCCTAGTACACTCTTAAACATTTTGAAATCGATTTGTACACATTTTTCACCAATTTTCTTCAATACTTTATCATTGAATTTAGATTCAATAAATGTAATTTTTGATGTTTTAGATACACAGCAACGTTTTGAACTTTTGGAAACTATAGGCTACCTTTATGAAATCAATCAAAAACACAAGGAAGATTATAAGGATAAAATACGCTCAAACACTACCTATTTACCATTAATGAAGCATTATGATAAAATCAACACATTTAGAATGTTACCAGGGTATAAGTCATCACAAATTCCTATAGAAAATATAAAATTAGATACACACAATAAATTAGACTTTATTAAACAAATTGATGATAACCAAGTAGATAATAAAAACAATTATGAATTATCTAAATCTACTCAAATTATAAGGACAGGATTCAATGATAGACAAGATTTATCCTCATTTAATGATGAATTTAATGGACCATTTAATAAGTATCAACAACCACCTACAAATCCTTTACACACACAATCTACAAAATTACTCTTACGAAAATTAGGGCGTTGGTTTGAAGATGAAATACCAACATTAAACCTAACAAAGATGTATACTTATCTCAATGCATTATTAAGTTATAGATTTAATCAATTTTTTATTAAAAAACTTATCCCACATTTTACAATAGGTAAATAATCATTTATATAATGTTTTTTATAAATTATTTCTAGTTCATATCAAAACTTATTATATATATATATATATATATATATCAAATTTGTCAATATTTTTTATTTTATCTAATTTTATAGGTAATCTTAAGGAACTATCATATCCATTAGCATTTCATTATATTGGATTAGCTGGGCGTTATTCTTTATTAAAACACACACCTATTAAATTAAATTTTCAAGAAGCTATATTATATCATATAGAACAATGTGCATTATCACAACTTACACCTTATCTAAATTTATTAAATATGATTTTAGATAAATATTTCAAGAAGAAATTACTATCTATATATAAGAGATTACTTTATGAAATGAAAGAAAAACCAGCTGATTTGACATTATCAAATATAATACAATTTCTTAGATTTTATAATCAGGCTCATCTATATAAGTATGATAGATATACACTATATTTCATCTTAGAATTTCTATGTCAATCTATAATTAATAAATCTACACCTACACACTATATTAATGAATTCAAACAAATACATATATCTAATAAAGTATGGTCTGATCATCATTCAAAAAATAATATAAAACATAATAATAAATATTTGATTGAAAACAAGAAATTAAATAAGGTATTCAATACATATAATATAATTGAACAACCTAAAAATAACTTAAAACATCATTTATTAGATAAATCTCAGCAACCTATACATACACCCTACTATCAAATTGAAAATAATTTAGAGGTATTAGAACATATTATATACTCCTATTATCAAATCAATCAATTAGATGATACACACATTGGCAAACAATCATCAAATCAAATTGAAAAAATGATACTTCCTGCTCTCTCTCAACTAAAATTAAATGATTTATTAGATCTTTTTGATTTATGTGTAACTACATCCATTAATGGGCATATTTTTGAACTTTTATTTTATCTTATAAGATATCAAATATCTACTACACATCTTAATTATACCCAATATTTAAAATTATTATATGGTATGGCTAAATTACGATATTTTGATCATATTTTTGAAGAATATTTAAGTGAGAAATTTCAATCCCATATCCTTTATAAATTTAAACCAAAAGAAGCCTCTGAAATGTTATGGTAAGCTTACTCATATCTTATCTACACATATATATACACACACACTTATACATAAACATATACACATATACACACATTTACACATATACATATATATATTTACATATATACACATATACATATATAAACATATATATATTTACATATACACATATACATATATACACATATACATATATAGACATATAAACATATATACACATATACACATATTTATAAAACAATATATATGTATATATATATATCATAGTTTATATATATATTTAATTCAAATTTAATTTATTTTTATTAGGTCAATTGTTGCTTTGGAAAATAATAAACTCATTGAACGTTTTGTTGAGCCCCTCTTAAGAATTTGGTAAGAATTATTTAAAAATTTATATATTGATGATATATAAATGTGTATATATATATGTGTTT
>JADHZB010000627.1:361-55985 GCA_015657535.1 Nephromyces sp. MM_2019
TGAGTTTTTTTGTGTAGTTTCTTGTGTGTGAGTTTTTTTGTGTAGTTTCTTGTGTGTGAGTTTTTTTGTGTAGTTTCTTGTGTGTGAGTTTTTTTGTGTAGTTTCTTGTGTGTGAGTTTTTTTGTGTAGTTTCTTGTGTGTGATTCACTCTGCGTGATTTTTTGTATGACTTGGAGTGCATTGTGCGTGTGTATCTTTCTCAGTTTCTCTATAAATTTTAGTGCCATTTTTTGTATGTACGTTTACTCTGCCACTGAGCTTGCCGGTATTTCTGCTTCATAACCTGCATTTATCAAGAAATTCGCATGTATTTTAGTAGCTTCTTTCACATTTTGTTTTGTATACTGTAAAATCCACTGTTAACGATTGTTGTGTGTGCGCCTACAGTGTGCATCACTGAATGCATATTTGAAGGAAATGATGACTGGCTTAACTGCAAAGGTATTTCGTACCTACAATGCCTCTATCACCCTCCAGCAGCAGCTCGAGAAGATACACACAGCAAACATTGACAAGACAAACTGCAATGAACTTCTTCAATTCTATAACGATGCTAATAGGTGATTCAGGGTGCTAATCATGTGTGCACACACGGCTTTTGTCGAGTTTAATATATATATGTGTGTGTTAGAATCTGGTATTTTTTTTTATGGTAACTATGTGTATTTTGTAGCTGTTTCGTGGATTTTGTGATGTATGTACGGATCGTAACTCTGTCTTGTGCTGAATTACGCTCTGTGTATGGATTGTAGCTCCTCCCCCCTGTTGAATTGTGCTCAGTGTATGAATTTCTTCTCCGTTTCTCGAGTATTTGCTCTGTGTGTTAGTTTGCTGTCTTTTTTTTAGCGCTTTTCTTGAGTTTTAATATCCTCTTCATTGTCCTAGCAGGTAGTGTATATACACTCGATATGCTATGCGTTTGGTGCCTTTTCATCGTTTGATGGTTTGTACAATCCTTTTTAAGGTCTCTTTGATCTTGGCTTTGCTGCACGAATCTGCTCATAGGGCCCCTACGCACACCTTGTATGTTTCGTGACTGTAAACACTTGTGATTTAGAATAACTCAAGTAGCTAGTTTAAGGCATACACAGGCACACACAGACACACACAGGCACACAACGCACACGCACATACGCACATACGCATACATACACGCAGCAAACACACACAACACACAGCACACAGAGAGCCCGCACACACACAAATGTGAAGATTTTACCCCTATTTTTCTGCGATTCTCTAGGGAAGTTGCTATTTTATGTAATCATCAGCGTAGCGTACCGAAGCAGCATGAAGCTTCAATGGAAAAGATGCAGAAGCAGTTAAATCTTCTCGATGAAGATATCAAAGAGTATCAGGAATATCTTCTTCACTTGAAGAAGGGGAAGACCTCGAAATTTAAAGTGAAATCTGAAGTTTTGGTATGATTTTTAGCCATTTTATGAGGAAGATGTTTTTTGTGTACACCTTTAAGCGTGAAAAGCTGCAAAGTGCAGGAATCTGCCCAAAAGGCATATGTGAAAGAGGAAGGCTGCTGTTTACGTAACGCAGCTATATAACCTTGGATTTCTCGATCTATTTTCTCTTCAAAGTAGCTTTTTTTGCGCAGAATCAGGTCTATGCTTGCATTGTCTGCTATGATGAGTTGGAAGATGAATTCATGGGTGTAAACTGGGAGATAAAGGGGTAGAAGATGATGCGCACAAAGCTTGTGTGTTTGCTTGTATGAGCCTATGGCTCCGTGTGTGAGATATGCTCCATTTTATTGAGTATCGAAATCGAAACGGAGGATTTGTATTCTTACAGTGTATATACACTGGTTTTTTTGACGAAATACCACCTAATATGTGTGTTTGATATGCTTTTTATCTTCAAATCTGTACTACCCCAGTCCAGGTAAGCTGATTTGTGTGTGCACGCTGTGTGGATGTGTTTGCCCACCTCATATGTGTGTGGGTATGTGCTATGATTTATCTTTCGTCTTGCTTCAACCAATTTATCCAAGCTGGCTGTGTGCACACGTTCTGTGTGTGCATTTTCCCTGCTGAAGTTTTTTTAATCATTTCAGCTTGATTATATTTGCATTGTCAATTTGAAAGTTTCGTGACTGAGTGTCGTTACATTGGCTTTCTGCTGTGTGTGGTAGGATTTGGATGGAAATCCAAGGAAACCAGTCACTAAGGAGGGAATGAAGGAGGTGGCCTGTCGCAGCAAGCTTAGCCAAGCACTGTGAGTAGCGTTTTATGCCTTTAAAAGAAGCTTTTTCTTATCTTTCTTTTTCACAAGATATGCTTGCTTCCCACATACACCTCTACTTTGGTAGAACTGTTTTTATGTCTATAAAACGGTGATAACTCCTTCTTGCATGTCTAAGACAGAGATTCTTTGGGTTTTGTTAGGTTTAGTGTTTGTGTAATGCGCCTGATGATTTTCTGAGTAGCTATGGCTTGTTGTAGGGCTGTAAGTTACGATTATTATTCTCTCGATTGGAGCTGGTAGTTGTTCCCTGTGTGCGTGTGTGTCAAACTTGTGTGGAATTTTTCGCTGTTTGTGGGTATTTTCAAGTCTTTATATGGCGTTTACCTCAATTTCTGGGTATATCTAGAGCTATGTGTAGTAACGTACTGAGTGATCCGTTTCTGCGTAAATACACACAGTATTTTTTTTGCGTGGCTTCTATCGTATCTTCTGTATGCTAGGTCACCACACTGCACTAAGTTAATACAATGCCCTATAATTCCCATTTTGGCATGATTATGCCTCACAATTTCTGTGTGTGTGTGTGCTCGAGCCAATTTTTTTCTTATGCCATAGTTAAATATGGTGATTTTGCTTGCCTTAGTGTATATTAGCACTGCATATTACTGTGTTATATATTTGTTTTGAGACCATGTGAAGTAGTGATTTCAGCCCTAATGTAGCACTTCTTGCTAGCTCTTTGTGTGTTGTTTTTTCTTTTTGTTTTGCTCAGGAAAAAGAGGCAAAACCATATGTTGAAGATGCGAATCAAAGACGATAACAAGACTGTGGCTCTAGGAACATCGAAGATCAACTATATGGATCCTAGGATAACTGTAGCCTTTTGCAAGAGCTATGAGATTAACATTGAGAGATGCTTTAACAAGGTTGGATAAAAATAGGTGGATCTATATATGTATTGCATGCGTTTAGCGTTATATTCTACTTGGGTGTGTGCGAGGATAAAAATTTTGATGCTTATGCGCTTATATGGCTTTAAATACATGTGTGCTGCCGTTTAACTATCAACTGTGGGAGTGTAGAGATAAGTTGGGCTTTATCTTCATCATTTTGCATTTCTATCATCTTGCTAATTATTTCCATTAATTTGACGAAATGTGGGTATTCTGTCATTTTTCTCTCTTTTTATTCTTTTCTTTACTTGTTCCTATCGTATATACTAGTTTTTGTATGCGTGTGCACGCAGCTGGGTGTATGTGAGCTTCTGTTGTATTTTTGAGTGTTTATGTATATCCTGTCTTCCTCTTCCCCCGTCTTGCGTGTGTGTGCACCCACTTAATCATTATGTCTACGCTTAGCAGTGTGTGTGCCCACGTCTACTGTGCTGATGAGTATGCGGTGTTGCTCTAGCAGTGTGTGCTGCTTTCTGGGTATACACTTTACCCATATATATGAATGTGCTACTCTATCGGAAGTTTAGTAGTTTTTAAAACCCTCTGGATGTTAGTTCCTCAAATGAAGCTCTGTGCCTCCGATTGCAGAGTCTAAGGCTGAAGTTTCCATGGGCTATGTTCTCTAGAATGGACTTTAAATTTTGACTCTGGAATGAGGAAATTCTCTCTAAATAAACGTAATCAAAAACAAGCGCACACGCGCTGCTAGGATACCGATACGTATACAAATCCTCATGTGCAGAGTAATGAACGCATTTTTTCCCCCTCGCGTGCATCTTCATATTCGCATGTCAATTACTCAAAAACTCCAAAATTCCCCCAAACTGACACCAACTGCCCCTCCCACCTATTTTACCCTCCTCTGGATGAGCTCGCTCTTCAAGGTGCTTGCAAGCTGATTCCTTCCCCACTACCTACATGCGTGCATACAAGCTCGTGCACGCAACTTTATTAGTACACTCATTCCTGCAACCTTTAGTACAGAAACATCTCAGCGATAAGTCGAATATACCAGGTGGCTGCCTAAACTGACCTATTTTGACGCGCGTAAATTGATTTTAGAAAACTTCTAAACGTCTGTTAGTGAATATGCGATGCAGTTTCCTTCTGTTCTGCGTTTTTATGATTCCTGCTTCTACGGCTATCAGCCGCTCACTGAAAAGTTACCGTACCAGCGAGTGTTACTGCATCAATTCAGACCCTGAATTCAATGGTTTACACAACTAAGATCTATTGAAGGGCTATATGCTTCAGCTAATCTTAATTATTAAAACTAGTCACGATTTCATTTCTAGCTTAAAGTGCAGCTATAGTAAGTGTCGGCAAACAGAGTAGTACTGATGCTTGTAATGAATCAATTTCATGTAATAAGCGGAGATGCGGAGACGCTCACATACAACTAGTTACTTTATTGTTATTGAGGAAATTTCCCTTTGATTGGAACTTGGCCCACATATTCTATATTTGGCTAGCTTTCACTAGCCCCATATGTGTGTGTCCCGTCCGTTGTGAAAAACCTGCCATATAGCTGTTCTCCTGCTGGCGTCAAAGCAAGACATAACAGCAGCTTGCTTAGCTTGCTTTCTCTCGTTAGACACGTCTGGTACTTGCTTTCAAGCTGGTACATACGAGGTCTTGTGGGTATACGGCAATATCAGTGTGTTTGCATTCATATGATTGTCTTGGTGTGCTGTTATATGGGGGTTTTGGGAAATTTGTATGCGATGATCGCAGTGTGTCATTGTGTGTGGAATATCTCTCTGGTAATGAGGTGTCGCTGTGTACGGAATATCTCTCTGTTAATGGTGTGTCATTGTGTGTAGAATATCTCTCTGGTAATGGTGTGTCATTGTTCGTGGAATTCCTGTTTCCAGTGTAGTATATCTGTTATTTGTTTGGCGAACTAATAGTACGTTGGCAAACGATGATCTTGGTGCTTGCAAATGGGCCTATGTTCATTACTGCGTACCTCTGCGCCTAATTTTTCCTGTAAATTTTAATAAAGTCACGAGATAGTGCAAGCTCTGCTGCGTAATGGATTGTTTCGTGTGTGAAACTGGAAGAGCTATAGTGGTGAAGTGCTGATTACAGTCTACAAGCTTAAATCATCCTGTGGAGGGCTTTTTTTACAGGTGTGAAACCTTCGGGTTTCGTCTTGCTAAGTGGTTCATCTAAACAGATATTTGTATTTGTTCCAACTGGCAGTACAACAGCTTGGAACACAATGTCTTCTAAAATCAGAGATACAATAATTTATGTACTTTTAAAAATTCGTTACATAAAACACCTCTACTTGCATTTTCTTCTAATATTAATGTAGAGGCGGCCAAAGTTATACTAAACGGGAAATGGTTGTTCTTGAGCTTTCCCAGAGTGTATGTCTCTGCATGTTTTAACTTTTCAAAATTACTTAAATAAGCTAGCTTATTGCTTGGCCACGTTTCACATATTTTTGATATTTGGCTAGTATGTTTAAATGCAGGTGTGTACATCATGGTGATGGCTAGATACCAACGTGGGCGGTGGATCCAAACGTGAAACGTATGACTACATCAGATAGCTTCTCCATCGCATCCACACCGGAGGTTCACCTACAGTTCGATTTATGAATTTTTTGCCCACTCTGTAAAATATGTGCTCAGCCTTTTTTGTGCATCGTAGCAGATTATGTCGTTAAAAGGCTTGTACACTGCTAACCTAACAGCTGTTCTCCAGAAAATTTATGCCAGGCCTGTTCTGCTAGGACCTGTGAAGGGGTTATGGCATAAAATTTGCTGTTACCTCTCTTAACTTCAAGGAATAATTCATTGTCGGATTGTTAGCACTGCTCTTTCCCATCGCTCTTTGGGTTCAGCAGTCCATGCTTCTATGTAACTATGCTTATAAGAATGAGGAAACGTGTTCATCGCTCTGGATGGGCATGTGTATGCGTAGCGTATCCAATCAAGTTTCTGTGTTAAGCGGTACATGCATGTGGATGTCCGTGTAGGTATATGTTAAATAAGTTAAAGCGTATCTAGTGGTACGCATTCTTGTACATCATTACCATGGCGGCATACATTACACACCTACCACGTTTATAGGAATTGGTGAGTCCAAAAATTAATGGAATGAGTTCATATAAAGTTATATAAACAATTATATACTAATATTAATAATTGTAATATCAATGATTTTGTTATATGTAATACGAGGATCAATATTTATGCTGCTTATGTTTACTTTATTTCACTAATAAAAGTCATGCCAAAGTATTTGGCGTTTTCAAAAATTTGTGGACGCTTTATAGTTTCTATTGAGCTCCCGAGACAGTACCTGAAACTGCGTACAGAAAAAGCAATGAAAATTTCAATCTAAATGAGCACTTTTACTGATGAGATGTAATTAAATCCGGGAATCTATGCAACGACATGCACAGACATATACTACGCTAAGGCGTAGCGGTACTTTTCCTCTTTTCATGTGTATATTAGATATGTATTTGTCAATGGGGGACGCACCCCTAAGCTTGCTGGCAGATGAGATGCTATTTCTGGGGATTCTGCTGAATTCACATTCTGGAGAAATACCTAGCACTCTAGGTTGCGAATATAGCATTTTCCCTGCTGTGAATGATCACCGGCTTTTTTTATTACGTAGAAGGTAGAAAACGCATTTTTGTAAACTTTCCGGGAGTTTATGCTTCCTTCTACTTAAAAACTTACAATTGGTGTCATTAAATTGTACGGATAACGCTCATTGGACCGCTGGCTACTCATGGCTGGCTGCCATTGCCCTTTACCTTGATTTTATACCAAGACAAAAGAAGCAAACTCTTAAAAATACCTTAAAACCGTCTTATAAAAAAAAAAAATAATGCTGACCATCGTCTGGAAGTGAAGGAAAGCAGTCGCAATGGGACATTTGATCTGCGGTATGCCTCCCGTGCTCTAACTGTGGAGCAACGAGCGAGTGGTAGTAGCTGTGCGCGTTTATGACCAAGCCTACTTAGTGTGCTCGTGCGGAAGGTTGTCGGCAGCGCTCATGGTGCTAAAAGAGCAATTGTAGCAACGCCAAATGCTTTTTCTTGGGAGGGAAGTCCTTACATATTAAAATTCATCCGCTGATATCATTTTTTATCTGTTCAGCGCGATGAGGAATACATCCATGATGTGGGTTTCTTGTAGATTTCGAGCGGCCGGGCTCAAAAAAGAAGGATCCACATTTTGATTTAGGTACATGAAAATTGTACTGCGCATGTGAAGCTTCTATCATAGAAACCCTTCAGTGCTAGCGAATTCGGTAACTTTTACGATTCTTCCCCCGTGCTTTGGCTCTACCAACCTCACTATAAGGCATGTAATTTTCACCGCATATGGTCAATCGTGCCTCTCCTAGCTGCTAAAATTGATTGCCTAGGTTCCTCATGATTATAATTTAATTTTTTTAAAAGTAGTTTCTAAATCTCATTATGCATCATCATAGCATGTCCCTCTCTCCACCGCACACTCTGGACCAGATGGTCTGCCTCTATTTTTCACATCTAAACTTAATCATCTTCATCAAATGTCACCTCCGCTTCGCGGTTCTATTGCATCTCATTAGTCCTAAAGGGGCCACCAAAGGCTGAATGACCCTTATTCTCGTATGTGAACACAAGTAATTTGATGTTTTTGAAGTATCTTCCTGTTTGTGTTCACTGCTTTTACTTGTTATGGGCATTACAGCCTCTTTCAAGGGGGCCCCTGAAATATACGTCAGAAAGTCTAGGATAAACAGAGGAATTAACCCAAGACTCAGCAAGAGGAAAATACCCCATCTTTGATGCATCAGTAAAGGTAATTTCCAATTTTTTTATGATGAATGCTCAGGCGAGGCATTTTACAAAGAACACCTGGAGTTTTGTGAGGAAATTTTCCTCTTATCTGAACTCCTCATATCATCACGCTATTCTTCATAGGCCATTCTCTAATGTCTCATCCTTACGCTTCAATTCTTTCTCTCGGAAAAACCCCCTCCCCAGTAAGCCCATTCGTTGGGGTGTCGCTCTCTTAGGCGCCCAGGTTATAGTAACCGCCTACTGGGAGCTTTTGGTCCGAGGTAGAGCCGTGAGAGGACAAAAACGTAGTGCAAAAGAGTTTCAAGGAGATACGCCGTACTATGGAAAGTCCTGGGGTTACGCTACTGACTACTACATAGAGCTGAGTTTGCAGGATGGAGACCTCCTTTTCTTTGAGTTCAACCTGAAGATGCTACATGTTCATGAGGTAGTTAAGAAGTTGCTGGTCAATTACATTTCTGGTACGAAATATGACGGGGTTGGTGTGGTTTTTCACGATGAAAATGGCATCTGTTGTGTTGCGGATGGGTTTCAGCAAGGGGTGAAAGGCAAAGTATGTTACCAGAGTTATTCAGAATGGCTAGGAAAATCAATGTATAAAAAGGTAACGCTGAGAAGGTTGAGGTTTTCTGGAAACTATGCTCAACAGGGAATTTGCGAATTATTAAGATCCGGCACAAAAAATGCACCTGGAGAGGGAAGGGATGAAGGTTTGAGAGAGTATTCTAAAACTCCCCATATTGATCCTCCAGATAATAACAATCAATGCGAGTCGTTTAGTTTTATTAAGAATGAGTTAGATAAGAATAAATCAAATCATTCCGATTTATCCCACCCTGAAGAAGTTGAGTCATCCCCCCCTTATAATTCGGTTAATCAATCTATTTTGTTACCATCAACATCACCTATCGAATTTACTCGTCCTGCCACCGCTTCTCAAAATATTTCCAGTGCATTAATGAAAAAACCTTCGATACTTTCACAGCTTTATGCGGATTATACTAGGGAGAGGAGTAACAAGAAGGCCTTCAACGGCATATCCAAGGTTCTCAGATGTGGATGGGAGTTGGCAGTATACTCTGTAATGTTGAACCGCTTGATTGATCTCCTGAATGATTCCATAAACGTGGGAGGTAGCGAGTTGCTTCTTGCGAGTTCTTGGATAAAACCCTCCAATGATCTAGTAGTTTCTAACTTATCCAAGGAATCTCAGGAAGGCTGCAAAAATACGTCACTTCAGTCATGCTCCATTTCTTCCGAGTCGTCTCCCTCGGAAACTAGCTCTCTAGATGACAGATATAGAAATGAGGCTCTCCTGCGGAAAATTTTTACTATTGCCAAGGAAAAGGCGAAACTTAGACTGACTACAGAGAACGAGCGTGATAGTAACTCTATGGAGAGAGGTGCGAATGCAAATGTCAGCAGGGTAGATGAGTTGATTAGCTGGATTATACATTACGAAGAAAAAATCAGCGGTGTTATGGCGGAGATCTCAGCTCTTCCTGCATACAAGGACTATGAGAGGCCTTTTGATAGAGTTGAGAGTGTAGAGGAAGGGTTACGATATGTTTCTGAGGAGGAGCGGAGTGGCAATAGCAGCGGCTTGGAAAGCAATATGGAATTTAGAACTTCTGTCACAGGTGGTAACGATTCACAAGCAAGTATTCTAGGATCGCATACTGGTAAGGATCACGGTGAAAGAGGAGATGATTTTGATGGAATGCTAAAGAACGACGGCCTGCGAGCCATAGGGAGTACAGCAGAAATGTTAAGTTTGATTTCAGAGAGCCGCCCCACACGACACCACTCATTGTTTGAAAGCCATGACATTTCGCGACAGCGCTCGCTGCGTTTATACCCAAAGAGTTGGGGGACTTATTGGAAAACCAACTTCTTTCAAGTAGGCTCGGGTTTGGCAGCATTGATTTATCAACAGGTTGGATTGCTTCCAGTTTACCCACCAAGCTATATGTGGACTGTCACTGATTTCTTAGCTATGGAAACTCTATTAGCCCCAGAGGCCCCGCTGTGTGAAGGTGCAACCTCTGCAACTGTTTCACCCTCGCTTTCCGGTATATTTCATATCAGGCAGGAAGAAGTTGAAGACATTCAGTACGAGCGGTATCAAGCGGTAAAACTTGACAGAAAAAGCAAACCTGTAAGGATCGCTTAATATCTTTTCGTGAAATTATGGGAAAGGGGGATAGAATTGAAAGAAAAAGGCATGCGCTAGATGGAGCAGTAAAAGAAGAATGGAAAAACATATCTAGAATGAATAAGGGGATATACTTAATTATCAGGAGGCTCGGGAAGGGAGGGAGGATATTGTATGTTGCGCGGAAGTCATGTGTTAAATTATTAAAAGGATTAGTAGATATGACAATGAAATGATTGCTGTACCATGGAAAATTTTTGTTTAATTTTTGAAGTGCTAAGAACCGGAAGAATATGGTAAGAACTTATAAGTGGTAAATAGGAATGAGCTGCCGATGCTGACTAATTATAGCGAAGCATGAAGGTTTGTTATGATTTCTTCTTCAGTAACTTAATTTGGTATCGCTTGTGCTGGAAACCATGGATTATAAATCGCATCTACGCATGTCATTTAGTCTTTTCAGTTTCAATCTAAACTTATTGCGCTCATGGCTGTGGTTTACATGGAATTGTAGCACCATCTACACGTTAAAATGAGTTGGATACCTCTTTGATAAATCAGTTAATTAAGATTTTATATATTGAACTCTACTTAAGCAGATTACACTACACTTCCGGCTCATATTCGTATGCTTTGCTGTCCGTAAATGTCTCCATAGAATATCTCGTTTCTGTACATATACGCATCTATCGAATGTAGCATGCTAGAATATGTTTTTTATGAATCTGCGTTTACTTTCGATCCGTTCAGCCTGCATACTTCAATTTCTAGCAAAAGGCTTTATTTTTCATTTCACATGATTTTGGCTAGTTACTGAATATTTAGCATGTGATTTGCTCATGGCGAATTTCCATGGTCGAAAGCCATTGAGAATAGTAACCTACCATATAATTGATAGTACTGACTGGACAGTTCTTGGGCAGCGAAGCATTCTACAGCTGTAGTTTTAAAAACACAAGAAAGAACATTGCTTTGCATGCAACCAAGCTCCCTATGCTAGAAAAAAAAGTACTTCGCACAATATCTTAGATACTGCTGGTGCCTTTACCACCTATTATCCATCTGGCGATTCCAAAAACGCAGTGTAGCCAAGTGTGCCTGACTCTTTATGTTAGGGCCTTATCTGCAGTCCGCTGTCTTTAATAAAATTCAAGTACATCAGTGTTGTGTATTTATACTACTAGATATTCTTCTATGAGTAAGATGCCGCTGTATGTATTGGTTTGAAATGGTACTGTCTATTCAGGGACCCCGAAAGGCTGTTGTATACAGCGAGTTATTTTAAATGATGGATTTGTCGCTAAAAAATCATCTTACCAGCCTTGCAGCAAATTAAGTTGCTCCATTAATATTAATATAAGAAAATTGGTAGCAACATCGCTAGTTCTTTTTAAATTAATAGGAATAAGTGAAGGCGAGAAGATTATTGTAGGAAATCCTGATACCCTTGGACTGGCTGCACCGCTTCTACAATTAGTACTGATTGCATAAAGAAGTACAATTTAGGAGTTATCTAGGAAAGGACGCCACATCAAGCGTAATTTACTTGGAATAAGTTCACTTGTATTTATTTTGGGAGCAATTCATATTGGCTTTTTTTGCATGCATAAAGTCCGGAATCACTAATGATTAGAAATGTACAATACTCCAAGCGTCAACGGGATTCTCTTTTGGTGATGCCTCTCGTGCTTGTAATGCTACTATGAATAGCGGCGCACAACATAAGTGACTATACTAATAAGGTGGGTATGAGGCTTGCAATTACTTTGAACCTTCCTCACTATTCTTCAGCTCCAGAGCATCCAACTGTGACCGCATGTCACGGGGAAACAGTTGTAGTGCGCCATCGCTGGTTGCTCTACAACTTCATCCTTGTTAAAACTAGCAAGATTCGAATCCAGGAGTCGTACAAGCTGTTATGCGAGCTGCTTTTAGGCATATCGATCACGCCCTTCGGAATTACCATATTCTCTACTCCAAATATCCAGGAAACTTTTCAGTGATATTGTGTATACTTGAGGAAGCAAGTCTTTACACCCATCTATTCTATTAAGCCTGGTTTTCTTCCATTCTATTACAAGCAGATACAACGTAGATGGCACAAAGCCTTCTTCAGCAAAGCCGGCTACAAAGCTCTCTTGCAGGGCTACCAAGATGAGTACGTCTCCCGGATACCGTGTTGCCACGCTTCGTTCCTTCGCTATCCCTTATCCCTTGAAGTACCTGGCTCATTGCACAGAGTAATCTCGATTCAGCATAGGCTGCTTGCTTCTGATACTTCTCAGCGGAAGTGATTGGTTTCATTTGCCACACCTGAGGACACAGCCGTAAGGAAAACGTACAAAGGATAATCAGATCATGTGTCTGCACTAATCAAGGTTTGCTATGCTTAATCAAGCACGAATAGCCAAGAAGCCACAGTTGCGTATGTTTATGCGCCATAAATATACTGTAAATATCGTAGGAGCACGCTCTATCATCCCGACTCTAAGTTCATTGGCAGAGTTTTAAGCTGCCGTAACGGCATCAAAGCACGTGATAAGCCAGGAACAACTTAATAGCCTGTTGGCAGCTAGGTGGCACAATATAAATGAATGAGTTAGTATCCCATCTAAGGACTATACTCGATAGCAGAGCGGTATAAGGGCTTGTTTAAAAGCATTTGCTACTAATATATACGTGGGAGTATGCCTTCCCTTACGATTCTAATTCCACCTATTTTAAAACTAACTAGCGAGCTCCACTTAGTTTTACCATATTTTAGGAGTCACTGCTTCTTTGATATTACCTTCTCTTTCAAATTCGATCATGTACATTGGTTATGCGGTCTGCCCAGAATATACTGAGGCACCTAGTTGGGACCACAGTCTCACACCTTCCATGGCCTACAGCCTAAGTACACCGAAACAATCTGCTGGTCATTTAGAACTCCTAACACCATCTACATCTCTCATAAGCTATCCTTCTCCAATCGTCTGCATAGTTTGTAAGCACCTTTTCTGCGCTCACCTACACCGGTTATCGCACACCACAATGTATTTTAATCTTGTGAAAACTCATCCCTTTCATCGGTCTTTCCTTAAAGCAGCGAAAAGACGAGAAACACTTCTTGTGCTTCTGGAAAAGGTTAATTTACTGAGCCTCCTCAACCACTGCTCTGCCCGTTTATTTTCTGAGGCCATCCATCTGCTGTATACTTTAAACTATGTGAATTACCATTTAAGCGAGGCTCTTGGAAGCTATACAATATTTCACACGAGGTAAATTCTGCTCCTGAGTCAGCACTGACCGAATACAGCTACATAACTTTTTTTCAGAAGAAAAATGAGGACATGCCTACCACACTAGTAGACTTACCATCCTGATGAAAAGATTATCGTCTACGAACAAAAGAATATCCCGTGGGAATTCATGCCTGCTGGTATAGTGCCAATCTCTATTGAACACCACGTTACTACCCTGAGAACATAAAGATTGAGCATCAGGTCGTGTCTGCCCGTTCACTTATACCTAGCTGATCTGCATTTGGGATCGAATTATTGTGCTCGAAGCTACGTTGTCTGTAGACCATGCTTATTTTCCTACACTTTCGTATGCGTTCCTAGTTGTGGCTGCAACCATTTGTGGCGCGTGTATAATGTTTAAGCATGCATGTCTGCTATGTGCGTATCTGCTATCTGCGATATCAAAGGTCTTGCCTCTCTTAACGCCAATCTAGCAGTGTACCTTCAAAGTAACTATACGGCGTAAGCTGCTGCAGAGACGTTCATTCAAAGGGGTGATGAGTGAGGATTCAACACTAGTCGCCTCGCCATAGAGTATAGTTATATTCATCTGTAAGTATCACCTTGCTGATCGTAGTGCACTTTGCTTATAAACGTGTGGTAACAGTTGATTTCGCGTCCCACTCCGTTTTCCCCTTATTTCATCCTAGATCATCATTGACTATATCGTTGCCTTCGGAGGTTACTTTGTATCCCCTTATGGAAAGCTGGCTGCGACTGCGTTTTTTCTATTGCTTCAGCGTGTTCAAAAATTTTTTTTGTCATCTTATAAACATGCTGATGCCCCCCGCCTCTCCCTGCTAGTAGGTTTCCACACTTACTACCCCGCTACTTCAGCTGTACAAAATTACCGCATCTAATACCTTGCTCCGTACCATACCTGAGGTAAATGCTTCGCGTGGTAAGTCTGCTGAGGGCACATTGTTGCCAAGAAATAATCAGCATCATCCATTATTGCACCGTATGAATCTCTTATAGACTGAGGTACCTCCAAGGAATCCCCGCTATCACTTAGCCGCAAAATTTTCCACTGACCAACAATTTTGTCTCTGTTATCTGCAGAGCTGCAACATACTGGGGACGGGCATAACGTCCACCTTTTGCTCCTGTTGGTGAAGCCGATACTTGCAGTGAAGCAAACTTGTTTCTCTTCATTTCTTTTATTCCGCGACGAGCTACTGTCGCTATCCTCTTCTTCTAACTTGTATCCTGTTTTGTATAAGTTGATATCCGCCGGGCCAGATACACTAGTAACCACGTTACTCCCGATACTCTGGGCTCTTCGGTCCTTTATTATATGAAGATTTCCGCTCTTAGCCAGGTGATCGATTTTTTGGTAATCCAAAGTTGAAGAGAATGGGAAGTTGCCAATAGATCCTTCAGTGCTACAAACAGCAGAATTCAGCGGCATTTGATCTTCAGGCGTACTAGCAGACTGACTGCCGTAAACTGTGAGTGCTGCTTTCTCCATGGAGGAAATACGATTACTAGTATCGAGAATCTGCGGCGATATGGGGGAAATACTGGGTTCAGTGCTGATACTTAGTTTAGTGCTGCGTTTGCAAATGTCAGAAATGAAGCTTTCCACCTGGCAGTCACCCTTCTGGATCCTTACCAGACCAATTATTCCGTACTTGTAGTACTGAGATATTAAGATTAAGTCTTCCCTCGTAGAATACTTTGAGAGAAGTTCTACCACGCTCTCATCGTCTATGCTGTGAAAAGCAGGGATGTGTCGTGGCTTTGAAGGGACATGAAGTGATGGACTGACTGGGTCTCCTACTTGGGTAGCTTTCTGCGTAGCTAACACAATGTTTTCCGCTGCTGCAGATTCCTTCTCTGAATGAGTAAAACATGATGACGGAGGACTCCGTGACTGCGGTAAATCCGTCGCTGGCTGTGGGAAGCCCTTTGTGACCTCAGGTTGCGAGTCGACCTCGGCTAGAATTTGCGGAAAGCTTAGTTCGTCACTCTCTTCACGAGAATCCCCCCGCTTCGTAAATTCTGCCATATTAGATGCTTTTGTATGCCAGACGGTGATGAGTAAGCTAAGTTTAAATATAGAGGTGGTGTTTCTGAGGTTTGATTTTATAAGAAAATATGCTCAACATGGAACTACAATGCCGTTTTAAGAGTATAGCTGGCATTGCTAGTGCCGACAGCCTCCTTCCAAGAAATATGTACTTTATGCTCGGGGCCGTAGGGCTCATTTCTACATGGTTGTAGAGCTAAGGATACTCGCCTCAAACACAATTTGCATAGCTTCTTTAGGAATATGCTTTGCACCGTTTGATTCATGACTAATTTTATATTCCGTGGCGGTAGACACATCTGTGCCTTAATATTTTGCGTTATTCACCATATGGCATCGCTGCTCCGGTTTTTTACGATAAATTAACACGTAAAATGCTGTCTACTATGGTACTCATAAAATGGGTGAGCCTTTGGGTCTCCTCCTGCCTTCAGTGAAGACGTTCAGCGTAAAATGACACAGGATAATATGAGCTAAAGAGAACACTAGCTACTATGTAGGGTATGCATTGCACAGGGATTGCGGCGGGATTAGGCACTGCTACCTGCTGTTCAAAGAAAATACACAAGCAGAACCCCAATAGCAGCTATTATAACTAACGTTAAACTAGTGAGCATAATGTATCCACAGCGAATCCCGCAGCAACATAGTTTACCGCAGCAGCGACAAAGCCAACCAATAGGCTTGCAGCACTTCGACGCCATTTACAAGGCCCGGAGTATGATAAAAATATTTGATGAAAGCTGGAAAAATAAGAATCGAACTATTTAAAAGTGACGTGATATCGCACGATAAATGCAACCGCTTCACTGATAGCTGTAGAGGCTATACTGCTGCCCAGGCGATTCAAAGGAAACCTCTGCTGCGCAAAAAGCCAGCGCTATTTCGAAAACTTTCACGCACAAGGGTAGCTGTTATACTCCTCCAAAAGAAGTGTGAAGCGCAAGTACCGCTGTTGCCTCGCCTTTATTTCTGTAAGCGGAATATTACACTGCTTAATACTTTAATCTTGATGACCTCCGCGCTTGACAGGTACCAGGCGTGTGTTGCGAATACAAGAGACCATTCTTCAAATAAAAGTTAAACATGCAAAAGCTACTATGCAAAGCCTGTGGCGAGTAGGGGAGAAATCAATATTCGCGTGCAATATGGCAATCACAGACGGAAAGGTTTGGTTGAGATTTTGGCTCTATTCATCCAGTTATCGCAAACGGAAGCAGAAAGCTAGATCACCCTACATATCTCTGAGTTGAGTATTTTAATGCAAAAATAATATTTACTACGCTCATAGGACGAGCAGCATGGAACAAGGTGGGCAGGGAGGAAGTAAAGGATGATGAGAATGAAAAGGATGCGATGTGGGCATACTAAGGTAACAGCAGCTTTGAGAAATTCACATGGGAGATGCTATCTGTGGCACTTAGATTAAAAAGCAAAGCGCTACAGAATCATAGAGAATAGAGCACAAATAAAGATGCAGTTCATTTGGCTAGACTTAAGCAGGGTAATTTAATATTTGTAGCATACACGGACGTTAAAGCTAAGGTAAACTAGACGTGGCAACTTTCATCGTGGTTGACGTGCTGGTGCTGGAAAGGTAGCACATAGCTTGGAAAACCGTTGTGAAGGAATGTGTAAGAGATACATGCAAGCCCTGTCCCTTTTTAGTGCAGTCAGTATGTGTAGTGAAGAAAAGCATGGCGCATCTTGGAGTCCTCACGTTAGTACAGTCACGAAAATTCAAAGGAGATGCAAACAGTGAATGCAAAAGCGGCCAATATAAATATGGTTTCTAAACTGGCAGTTACATTTTACCTACAAACTGCTGTTATTAGTTATTGAAAAGCGAATAAAACTTGGTAAGGTCCTCTTTGATTATAATAATTGAGTAATACTTGGCGCAGCTTGTACATACCTCTTTAAAGTAGATAAAGTTTGAGGACTTCGTGTTAAGAAGCTTATAAAAAATTATATGAATATATGTTCACTAGCTTTTACCACTATATTCATACTTTTTCTTTGTATCCTACTCTAGTCCAGATTTCATGAGTTTTTTAAAAATTGCATGACTTAGTTTGTTGGAGTAAGTGGTATCGATGTTGCTCACCTCACTGCAACTTATCGCCTATATCCCATTTCTTTCCTAATTTTATCTTGTCGCAGCCCCTCTTTTTACTTTCCCATTAATGCAATACCAGTTCTCGTTTTATCGCCATATCTTCTTGGGCCCTGATGAATATGTACACAAATTGGACAATACAACACATGCCTGGGGTAATATCAGTAAAGCAAAGCTACATTTAGCTAGTGCTTATAAAAAATTAGTCACCAGCAAGATCTTGTATTTGTTATTTATAGAAGTAAGTAAACTCTAACATATTGTAAAGCGTATGAAAAAAATGTCTTTATTGAGGCAGTGGAAATAAAAAAGGTTTCTTCCTCTGAAAATATTATACATGCGAAGGTTCACGAATTTACTTGGGTAATCGCTCATAAGCAAGGTATTCATACAGAAGCTAAGCTACGCGTAAAAACGGGTGGTACAATGGAAGTGTAACAAGGAAGAACGAGCACTGCCACAAATTTTGGATAACCAGGAACCCAGTAAGCACGATAATGTGATGCGTATTTCCATGCAGTCTACTGCTGCCTTACCCCATGCGCAAAATATAGGTGTTTGTGATGCTAGATTACATCTGAGGATTTTTTTGAGCCATGTTAATCATGGCTCAAGTAAGCGTGAACGAGCGCTTGTGCTCAAGTTTATTCTTACCACTTTATTTTTTTTTTTCAAGCATGTGGAAAAAAGGTTACACGAATGGCCAGCTGTATATATACGCCATTTATATGAGATTCCCCCATTAGGTATGGTTTATGCATTTTACACGAATATGCATATGTACCCTTGACTAGCATGAGTGTATATATATTTCGGCTTACGAAGTTGCTCCACGCATAAGGCTCGGTATAACAATCTCGGTTCAAGCGTACTCTACTTATCCGCCATTAGTAAAGGAAATGCATTAAAGCTTAATAGCGGGGCGAGGAGTGTACCACAAATGTACTAATTTTAACACGGAAATTAGCGTACCTACCTGTAGATAAGAAGGGCAAAAACAGACCTGCAGCAAGCTTTTTATGATGGGAAACGGATGCAGCCAGGGCGCACGCAGCTTTCCTGAATGTAAATTTTTCTTTTGCTTGTGCTAATGTGTAAGCACTTGTAAATGGAAAGAGATATAAAAAATGCTTATTAAACTACTCGGCAGTTATTATGCGTATGCCTATTGATATGCGCGTACTTGCCATTCGCAATGTTCAGTATAGGCATAGTTTTCCAGTACATGTGCGCATCAGAGCATGTCCAGCGTGATTCCCGTACTTCGCATGCTTGTAGAATATTAGCACGGAACATACAAAGGATTATTCGTGCATAGGGATAATCGGAGAGCTGTAGCGCAATTTGCAGCACTTGGATGTGCGGTTTGAATTTTGGACCACAAGTTCACGCTTATTCACTAGAGTGCTACGCACGGTGCCGATGGGGCGCATGAGCGTGAAAACTAGCTACATGCGTGCTTGCGTGAATTTGTGGGTTTAGCTTGTGGTCAGAAGCGGAATTCTCAACGTCTTCTAATCTGTCAAGACAGCCTTAATATAACGGCGATATGATAGGCGTACGTATGTACGCATACACTAGAAAATGATGGCGTGCAGATAAAACTAAGCACACGTATCTGGCATGCTGCAACTGCGTTCGACAAAATGTAGGTTTAAAACCCCGTGATAACTACATGGAAATATCCAAGAGTATACTAAGATTCATGGGAATATACGTAAGTACGCACACTTACGGTAAAAGCATCATATAAGTTGAGAAATAGACAAGGACAAACATACATCACACCAGAACTAGACAAACTAATACGTGGGATGACGTACTATCATATAGCCAAGGAAGTCCCTAAGTACAAAAGCAAATATGTTGCAAAATAAATGAGCCTACATGCGGGAGCTGACAAATATATATTTGCGTAGAAAAGCATGAGTTCAAGGATGAAAAGGCGCCTGAAAACATGCAGTGAGAAATGCACAAGCTTGCAGATAGTCAAATGCTGAAGAAAACAAATCTGATATATGCTCGTATATATATAACTGAATGCAGAGGCAAACTCAGAGGCATGCACAAAATATTACGAGGGGGCACATGAGCGAGTAAAAACATAAGCAAGTATATGCAATGCAGTACGGCCGTAAACGAAGGGCAGAACATTGTATGCTAACGCGCAGCAATGAGACAATCAGGATTACAGCCGGAATACAGCCGTAGCACATTCAAGTGTACGGTGTAGAGATAAAGAGAACTGCGCTAATAGCAGAAGATAGAGTCATTTTTATGCATTCGTATGAACTCAATCGATTATGAGCCTACAAGCGTGACGGCAACCCTGCAAAAGCAAGTATCAGCACACGATAAACCATTGAAGATGATATTCGCCCCTCCTGCACATTCTGGGAATCGTCTCGTTTATTCCTTGTAAAGTGGTGCCAACTAATAGAAAGCTTATCGCTAAGAGTTAACCAAGCGGACGGTAACTGACTTTCGACACAACACCGAAAGCAAAAAATTATTTTCCAGCAATTTTATCGCTTGGCGGCCTTGCTGTGGATCTCATTCCGTAATAAATAAGAAAACTATGACTATTTCAATATTTGATGAAATATAAACACAAAAAGTCACTTTATCTCCAATTATCCTGCATTATCCTTATCTTCCTAGCAAACAAACCTAGTTTTGGCAGTATCTAAATGCTAACAGGGGCTAAAAACCTCAGCGCAGCCGCTGTTCGCCAGAGCATATAGCATTCTATGGATGATACTAACTTTGAGCTTTGCTAATAGGTGCCGTCGTTTCCTCGATGCCATGTTTACTTCGTATTATTTCGAGGTAACATAAAACCTCTTGCTTTGAAAATTCCATGACCTAATCGCGTATAGCATCCGTGGAGTATACCACAATGCACGCCTTCCACGTAATTGTATTTCTAGTTAAAATTAGATGCTTACTACAAGTGGGATTAGCATCCCTCCTAAATTGTTCATGAATGCATTTGCTCCCCCTATAGTATATATATACTACGTAACTCCTGTCCGCACATGGGGATGCTAAAGTTGGCCTTTCTGGGAAAAGTTAAAACGCACATCTAAATTTCTATTTTTAGAAACATTAGTAATAGTTAGCACCAAATCTATCTGATTGTTTTTTTAAATTGTTCTTCTATCTGTACTGGTGAGGCGGCAGCGCACTATCATTTAGTGGTCAACACCGCGGCCGCAGTGTACACTAATAGCGTTCGACTCTAACTCTTCAGTTGGTTACCTTATGAGAAATAATAGTAAAGTCAGCTTATTTTCGCCTGCTTAAAAACACACAGTAGATAAAGCGATTTGAAAAGGAAAATTTTTTCTTTGATAGCCTGCATTCATATGAGGAAGTTTCTTGAATTGGAAACAATCGCCTCTAGGAGCTACTACTCAAAAGAAGCATGTACAAATTCATTAATGCACATTGCAAACGCACTTAAAGGGGCTTACCTGAGACGTGAAAATAACATATTTAATTGCTCCATGAAATAAGCATTAACCAGCGTATAGCAACCATGGCGAATACCGCACGTTGAAACGCGCTGCAGCACAAAAAAACTATTTCTTACGGTATTACCCGAGGCTAACAACCTACGCATTTGAAAAAGCGTATTAATTCCATCTCAAGAAAAGAGATTTAAAGTAAATTCAGCATCAAAGTGGATGATGCAAAAGATCAGTTCAGTATATACCAACACTGTATTGCCCTTCCAGCTAATATATCACCGCCAAATAAAAAGGCGAACGTAATGCATCACCCCGACAAACGGATTACTTCCATGCTCTTTGAGAAGCACCACTACCTGAGACTATACGCGGCTTGTTTGAGCAGAAAATGAGCTAAGCAGAGTTCGGATCAATTTTTTGCGTACAATAGATAGCGGTTCCGAATCTATTCGTTTAGTCTTAATTTCAGGAATTAAGCCCAAAAAGATTAAAAATTTTGTTTTTCGGAATAGGAAAATGTGCTTATAACATACAAACTCCTACAGCCACAGAAACTTCACAGTGAAGAAAAACACAACAAATACGGCAGATTGAGAAACAAATAAGAGCACAATATTAATCTTAATAAGCTATTCTATATGATACTGAGCCTTAATACTTTGTACTTATGTAGCAGCTGTGTCATCCTGCAGAAGAATACGCCCAAGCAACAGAGGTGGAGAAATACACACATATCTTGAACCTTACGAAAAGCAAGCTCGAGAAATCCCCAAGTGCTTATGAGTCTGCCCAATATGGTTTTATCAAGATTAAACTCCTCATCCTCGCATTTAGCATCAGCTGAAGTGCTTGCTGAAGCTCTTCCATCATCTTCAAAGTAAGCATCAGCGGGCTTCACTGAGCCTTCTACTTCCGTTATTGAATCGCTCTCTGGAAGACTATCAAATGCTGAATGCACCCTGCTAGTGAACGTCGATCTGTTGCCTCCTTGAATCCTCCAGGTATCACCTTTCCATAAATTTGCACAAAAATTCCTGACATTTTTCAAAGCACTAGGAATGTTGTTCACGGTCTTATACGTAAATATACAGACCACTTCGTATAGTAGAAACCATAGAACTGCAAGGTCAAAGCGCAGCGTTGGACTTTCTGCTGTATAACCTTCAGTAATGATATTTTTAAGCTCGCCTTGTAGGGCATAAAAAATAATATCCGCCATCCAAAAACCCGTTTGGCTGTTTGTACAGCTAGATATTTCACCAGTGTAGTACAAGAACGAGATTGTAAGCATTACCAGGCCTGCCGCTTTTAACAATTCTCTACTGTGCTTTGGGAAATTCGCAGTATTGATAGCGGTTTCCATGGATTTGTCGTAGGATCTTCGCGCTTGGTCGGTTTTCCTGATCAACTTTGTACTTGACTTAGACGAAATATCGCTTCTTTGCTTCCCTGCAGATGTTAACACAGCCGTCGATGCCATCGAAGTTGCTCCCTGCACTGTTGTAGGATTTGACATTTCAACAGATTGGCTCAGGCCCTCTGTTTCTAAATTCCTCCTATTAATAAATTTCCCTCCCTTGCCGGCTGAAATTGCTTGTAAACGACCAGAAAAACTCCCCACGCCTTCCTCTTCATATTGATGTGGTTCCCCCGTGTGACAAAGGGAAGGACTGTGCTTTTGCATAACTGGGGGACGGGACGGCAGTAACTGTGTTCTAATTTTCAGATCCTTTAAAAAATCTAAACCCTCACCTTTTTCAACAGGGCATGCATTATCTTGGAATACTTGGGTCCCTACCTCCCGAGCATCCGATGCTTCCGCAGCTTCATCAGCTTCAATAGTAGAATAGAAATTACGCATCCTCTTTTGCCTTTCTCCAAGATTGAGGAGTTTCCTCCTCCTTGAAGCAGCTTCCTCGCGGAGCCGCATCTTCGCAGCATCCTCGTCCATTGTTTTGCTATGGTGTGAAAGAGGGGATGGAACACCGTTATCTGCCATAATTACACTTTATCGGAGGGGAGAGCGTCCCCTACAATCAAGTGCAGCTAGTTGATATTCCTTAAATTTATGGCAATCTGTAGCGAATGCAGGGATTGGTGGTTTTTTTTCTAGTGGTTGTAGATTGAGACAGGTTCCATCGTTAATCGCAGGAAACACGCATTTTCTGGCCTAAAAACTATATTACGAAGGCAACTCGTCACCACTAAGCCCATTTATAGCAGAGTCCATAAGGTTCACATGTACCACAATTATGAGCCATCATAGCTATTGTGCATGATGAAGACATACATGCTTTTTTAGGATATGAATCTATCGACCACGGCCGCATAAAGCTTAAATCGCTTCTTCACTGGTGCCGTCTAGGGTGTCTCCATTGCTTCATCAATAAATATAACCCAACCTTTACTGGCACGAAAGAGTCTTTATTACTTACCGTTTCCTTGGCTGTAGCTTAGCATTGTTCACATGCAATGATGATGCTTATTCTAGCCTATAGTGAGTGCGGAAATTGCCATAACATGCACCCGAAGACTTACCGTGAAAGTGGCCTTATATGAGTACAACGGGAGGAAAGTCAGCCAGTTAAAGTTAAAGCATGATTTCTCTACTAGAAACATACGTAGACTAGCCACATTCACAGTAAGGAATACAGTGTGTAAGGAAGTGGCATTCAATGGATGCAGTCAGCGCACAGAATGTTCCAAGATAATAGGTTGAAGCAGAGCAGCAGAAGGAATTATAAGGTAAGTAGCAGATGATCATACCAAAAAAAATAAAATTTGAGTATCATAAAATAGGCTAGCAATCTAGCTTACAGTCTTGTCAATTATTTTCTCCCAGACTTCAGTTTATCCCCTAATCCCAAATCATATAGAGCATTGGCGAGTTTAGCTCAAGAGGGTCTCACTACAACGGATATATAGTGGCTGGGAGAAGCGAGGAAGGCACAGGAAGGAGTAACGCGGGAGACGAAGGATGACATTTGCAAAAAGCGTCTGCATATAACAAGGTCCTACGTAGCTGGATAGAGACGGGTATCAGCATGAGAAAGTATGATTTAGAATACGAAGCTTTAGTATAGAACTGAAAATGTAGTTACCGCATGAACTCGAGTAGATAGTGTCAGTGTCATGTGTGTGTTCATGTGTGGTGACCTTGTAAGCATAGTATGTGTGTGGTATCGCAGAGTGTGTGTGTGGCGCCAGTGCAATGTGTGTGTGCGTGTGTTGTCATTGCAGCGCGTATGTGTGAGTGGTGTCATTGCAGCGCGTATGTGTGAGTTGTGCCATTGCAGTGAAGCTTAGAGGCAATAAACATATAAAACAGTGAGGTTTAAAGCAGAAAATATTTGAGGAAAATGTGAGCGGTGTGGTGCAAGCCTAGGTGCAGGGTCTTATTGGGAGGGTAGATTGAGAGAGAAATATTTGTAGGCACAGTAGCGGGGCGTCTAAAGAAGAGGATAAGAAGCGGGGCCATGAGCGAATATAAGAAGAGAAGGCTGCACACAGCGGGGTCGGCGGAGAAGCTTCTAAGCAATGCAGTTGCTATAAATTTTTCAAAAAAATTCTTAAAACCGGTCGTGAAACGGAAGCAGCACAAGTTATTGGCAAGTAGTTTCTGTGGCGCTTCACGTCGGCGAGTTGCAAGAAAATAAATTATAAATCGAGCTCATTAAAAAGTAATCATTTTTCACGATTTATTACCCAGAAATTTTTCTTAATGCTTCCTACGCATTTTGGGTGTGAAACTTTCACGCCTTGATTTTCCATTGAATTCATAGCAATGTAGTTTGCACATCCTCAATGTAAGGTAAATGGTTGATACTCCCGCTAAATTTTCACCAGTTTAAAACTGCTACACAAGCAAAAGAAATTTCGATACAGTAGCAAAATTTGCAGGCCATGGCTTTAATAAATCTCATGCGTCTGCGTAAAACCGGCAGTTTCGCCGAAATTTAAGCATACCTGCTCAACAGTAGGAATTTTTTGCCGAACCATAAGCATTTCTGCCCAGTAGCAGCAATAGATGCTCCCTTGTAACTTAGTAGATGTCCTTTTGGAGCCATTATACTCAGTATAAAATCGCTGGAGTCTGCCTTTGAGTACCTATTCCCACTTATTCTACGTTCCTTTCTAACACGATAGCATGCAATAAATAACACTAGCCCCACAGTCCAAGTCCATCCATCCTAATACCCTATAGAAGCCGAAATATCTCCACCGTATACCCGCAGAACACACGTGGGATAGGTAACCACAATTGCACTGTGTCACTCACCACTTCCCGGCAAAAATGAACCCTGCCTTCAAAATGACACCAAGTAGAGCCGATAAAACGCAGAGATGCCATGAGAATATCAAGTTGTCATACGTTTGCAGTGAGGCACAGATCTCAAGGATACTATTGAAGCTCGCCAAGAGCGAATGTTGATAAGTACACCCAACTGAAGGGCCAAGAGCGTAAATCTCTATTAAGGGAAGAGAAATGTTTCCTCAGTTTAAATAGCTGCGGATCAGCTCGGATGTTTTGCATTACTGTGGATTACTGCTTCGACACAATTGCGCGACTCACAAATTTTCTATGTTCCCCGCTTCCCTCCTCGTTCGACAGCGAAACACTTTCGATAGGATTCTAAGCGTGTAAAATCCAACAAAGGAATCATCATATGGTAACCTGCTTAGATCAATAGCAGTGAAAGCAGGCCACCACCGGAGAGCCATTTTTCCAAATTTAGCAGCTGCACATAAAGCTACGGCTACTCACAAGAACAAAACCAGAATTAGCTTTCTTCATCATAAAAAGCTTCTAAGAGCAAGAATATCCTTTTAAAATTGGCTCATCTGTATGTAGCCATTACAAATAAGGCGGTAACATTGCTACACTGCTGCTCCTCTTTTAAGAATTACTGGCGGATGCATTCAATGCAGCGAGACTACTAGAGGGATGCCACCGCCTGAGTTTCTCAACACATAATCTATATCTCTAGCTTTACGATGGTAGATGGCACTTTATCCATGCAAGGTATCTAATCCAACTAGGGTACTAATAAACCCGCATCGCAAACCACAAAAGTCCAGGTTATCGATACTTTCTGCAAGAAGCAGAAGGGGATATATCTTCCAAGATATTTTTTTCAGCACGTCCGCGAATGTTTTAGTACAAAATGGGGGCATCTAACATTACCCAGCAACGAATAGCGCACAAAGTCGTCTAACGAACTCAGGAACACTAATTAAGCAGCCCAGGTAGCCTAGCACACAACTCATCCATCCGTTCACACGAACTTCAGTCCAAAACATAAAAATGTAGACAATTATCTCAAGGTGAGCATGTACCCTAGCGTATTAAATCCCAAACAAACAAAACACTATCGATTAGCACTTAAAACTCAATCCGCTTTTAGCTTTTAATGAAGTTTCATAAGTTTCCTTATATGCAACTTAAAAGATCTTCCACATAAAAGCTTGTCTTTTGTACAGGACAAGAGGGTACACATGGCGCCAAAGCATAATAACATACAAGGTCTCGTCCTCAGCCAGTGATGAAAGACTATTTCATGATAACTTCACAAAAGCTCAATTAGAGATGCTAGCCTCCATGATAGCGCCTGCGACCCACATTCCAACACGCATAAAAACACCTCTCTAACCTCAAATTTAAAAGAAAATACACTGCAGGCTTCGATACCACGAAACTCAGTTATTGAATCTTCCCTAGCAAAGCTAACACACGAAAGTAATGAGAACTACTTTTGTAGTTCCAAACATTCTGAAGAGTACTAGCGAAAGGGGTGTAGTAATGCTAAGAAAGAGCAAGGGAGCAGGCTGTAGACATTATCAAATGCTACAATATCTATGCAAACCGCGCACAATCCTTAATCGAGAGTTTTGATGATGTCCGAGTCGCCAGGATTAACCACAGACATGCAGCTCACCCGAAAGAGTTTACCACAGGCGGTGCCAAGTTCTCGATTATCTGGAGTGGATATTATAATAGATGGAAAAAGCAAAAATTTGAAACCGAGGGTGCATGGCCCGAGATATTCATGCACTAAGATGAAGCAGAGAAAATAACAAGAAAAACATCAGCCTATGGAAACATCGATAAGCCAAATTAGAGGGAAGGTTTGTAGATAGTATCAGCATGAAAAAGTAAGTGCACGCCCGATAAATATGAGCAAAAAACAAGCCCGACAGAGCTAGGCAAATGAGTAATTAGACAAGCTTTTCACAATTATGTATTTTAGACTACATTTAAGCCACAAGAGCAAATAGAAGCGGCTTCAAACTTATGAAGAATCGTGGTTCATCACTATTATTCATATACTCCTAGAAGGGAGAAAAAAACTCGAGCAAGCGCAATGGCCGCAGATAAAAAGTAAGCATTATTTACCTCCATGATATGGATGTACCCCGCACTTTGAAAGCATGGCATAGTACTCAATCTCAGACTTGCGTAACGCCGGGCAGTTGTTACTTATGATGATTAGCTTCGCTGTAATAAAACAGGATGAACGAAGAAGGGAGCAATTCGTAGAAAGTAACAAACGTTTTCCTCATATTTTAGGAACACAAATTTGATATGTACTGCAAGCCCAATCGCAAAACCCAGAGTATGTGATGTTTTTAAAATTTGCAAAATGTAAAATTCAATCTCGAATACGCAATCTTCTCCCTTAAAAATACTCGTAGAGTATCACCGACAACAAAAACTAAGAAGATTCCAGCATCAAAGATACTTAAAAAATAGCCAGATTTTTCGTATTTCAAGCTACGAACATCAAGCAGGGTACAAATATCGATACACTCAATTTGCCTCACCCGTGGAAAAAGTAAGCTACACATATTCCTATCCAAAGCACAATGATTCCCTCCCTTCTTAAACATAGCATACTCCACTCTCCTAAACACTTGCCACATTCCTTGTGGTACTAAATAAAAAAGCAAACAAAAACTTCAAAAGATGGTATCTTTCGTTGCAGAATCTCAACGCTCTAACAAGAAAGCAAAAAGCTCAGAAATAAAAGCAAACAAAAAGACAACATGCCCCGTGAAGCAGAACTGAGCCCTCACTCCATAGCGCTGCACCGTATAGCAGTTCATCACTTATAAGCAAACTCCCCTCACTTATCCAACGAAACTACTGCCAAGTTAATCAGTCCAAGCAGAGCCCTTGCAGCTCAATCGTTAAAGAAGCAAAAACTATTCGCCGTGGATAGCTTTCACACATTCCTACTGCATACTTGTATTACGCCATGAGGATATGAATTGCTATATACTTAAAAAACGAAAAAAAATCCCTCCTTGATATCTTCTACAACATCCGTACTCAAGGGTGTCGCAGTGAAAAGACGAGCATTCACCCCTCCTCCTTTACCGCCAAACAAACTTCAGCATACTCTTAGTACAAAAACAGCCGCCGCTTTTCCCACTGCATCGAAAAAGATACTAACACTACCCCCTTCATCTAAAAAACGTGCAGATTTCATACACTTTCCAGTCCGTATGTCAGACACTGATTGCTTGAAGCCAAGGCTCGCCTTGCCACTCTTCATCAACAACTGAATCTTCGAGTTAATACTCTCAGAACCTCCCTTCTTCTTCGTTTTTGCCATCTCGTCAAAGGATGAAATGTCAATGCAGCTTATGCTATGAAGAAAAGTGCTTAGCTGGAGCAGATGGATTTATAATATGAAGTATCTCTCCAATGCTACGAGTGGCACTCCTTGGCTGGGAAGAGATGGTTTTGCCAGCATAAGCTTCTGCTACATAAAGCCTGAACCTCTTCTTGCGGCGACGGGGTGGTGTGTGGACTTGTTCCAAGCCGCGGATTCACCGATGCTTCCCCGGAGGGGTGGAGTAGGTGGGACCGTAGTCAGCGGGTCGTGTGGCGCGTGCGTCTTGCGGCAGTGATTCCCCTTTAATGGGGGTAACGACTAAACGCGTAATGTGTGTGCTTTCTGCCTGAAGTTGGCAGCCCCTGCAATCGAATATGTGTTTGGGATTCAAGCTTGGTATTGATTGCCTGTTGCTGCGCCGAAATAGACGCAGCCTACGCAGTGAGGTACCGAGGCCACGGGAAGACCCGGCTGAAGTTCTGGCGAAATTCCTTTGAAAAAGGTCATGAGCATGCTTTTATGAAGTGAAAGCAATAAACCGCGGCAAGTGAAGGCGATGAATCGCACTATTAAAAGTGAAGGGTTCATCATTGGGCTATTCGCAGTGAATTTCATCAGTAGACTGCTCAAATCAAGGTCATCACTACAATGATGAAACAGACACCTACAAAGACGGCACCCCCCTATAGCATATGAATAAGCTTTTTGGTACGATCTGTTTTTTCTCCCTCACTTTCTGAGCAAATTTTATCTGCTTTCCAGGCTAGTACGGGTAAAATAGCTAAAAGCGATTCTAAACAGACTTGATGGTGGGCCGTTAGTCAACTTCCCAGTCAAAGAATTATCTTTTTTTTTAAAAAGAGCCACATCGAAAAAATTATCTTGAGGCTGATTTTTGTAACAAGCGGTGCACGCAGACTTCAACACACTAGTGTATTAAAATGCATGTTGCCAATGTAGCTGCTCACCTTGCAAAAAGTAGAGGTTACTCATAGCCAAGCAACCATCATGAGAACCTTTTATTGTGGTTTTATGGAGATAGCTAGCTGGTGGGAACCTAATCCATCACATCACCGCTTCTTGGCTTGCTCTTTTCCGGAAATGACGTGAACTCTGGATTAATGCATGCTGCTTGCGTGTGTGTATGCTCGCTAATGCCAACAAAATCCAAGCGTAACCGCACCAAATGTGGGGCCCCAAAAAGGATGGCTGAAAAGAACGCGACTAGTCCAAAGGATGCTTTGACCAAAAAACACCGAAAAAGGTTGTTACCATATACGGCTTATTGTGGCAAATAAAATGCTAGTCGACTAGAGAAAACCCAAAGAATAACAACTGCTTACCGCTTATTTTGTCCCATTCGTAAAGTTTTTAAAGCTAAATTTTGTAGGAGAGCAAATACCTTCCTTTGCCACGCTGTTTGTTTGATGCACACACAACACATCATCTTTGTTATTCCTCTGATGTGTCAATTTTCCTACATTTGAAGTAAATTCTTCTGGTGTGTTCCAATTATTGCATATTTTTTTGCCAACTTGATCTGCCTGGATTTTCGACGTGCCATCACCCACTGCAAGTTTGCGCTGATAGCATCTTCTTCGATAGCGCTGAAGCATGTCGGGTGCGACTGAAGAATCCTGCGAGGATGTATCGAATTCTTCGACTGAAAAGAATTTTCATGACCGCCTATCATCAACAAGTCAACCACCTTCACGTGATGACGAATTCGGTAACACTAGCTTGGATGCTTCTGCTCACCCCATTATGGGGAATCTTGAGCCATTAGCAGGATCACAACCCATGATTGATAATAATGGGTGTTTTCCATCGTCTGGGGACGAAAATAAGAGTAAGGACAGGGAGTTTATACGTATTACCGCAGAATTTCTATGCATCCCGGAGTACGTAGTTGCAAACTTTTTAACGCAGTTTTTTGGGGGGGGGAATGACAACGATGAAGCAAGAAGTAAGATTTCGTACGCTCAGGTTGATACAGATGGGGGTTGGTATGTTGAATCTACAAAAGCTGATGCTTCAAAAAATGAGCTAGTGGGGTTGGATATGTCTCATTGGGAGACTCATGGAGGAAAATGCAAACCTGCTCACTCCCCCAGGGCTGGTGGAGGGACAACAGCTGCGGAGATTGCGGAGTCTTCTTTGAATGACGGGGATAAATTCCAGAATCCTCCAGCTGTGGTAGATGAGCGCATTTTTAGTCTGATATTCGATCAGTACCTGCTTTTTTATTTTGGAGGGGAGGAAGGTGGGTCTAATATTATTTCTCAGGTACCCAATGAAGCCATCATGTATACGTTCCCCAACAATGAGGAATGCCCTTCCTCATCCCTAGATGCCCTGACTGTTCCTAGCGTTGAAACTCAAAATGATTCTTCCTTTTTAACCTCAAAACCGGGAACCTCTACCTCACGCCGTACTGATTTGGCTGCTGAATCATCGTGCTCGCATTACTTGCCACTCCAAGATGGCAGTTTCTCTTCTTGGCTCGTCTACAACCAGTATGCTTCATGCCATATGATTGAAACCGTGGAAATGTTCACGAACCCTGCTTCCGACGCTCCTTTGATGCTCATCAATCCCGTGGATGAGGATGGCTCTCCCACTCGGCCTACAAGCACGATTTTTAATAGTCACCGTTCCTCAAACTCCTCATACTTAAGCCTCTCAAGCAGAAAATCCGCAGTCTCCCTCCTTTTGAAGATCGTAGACGATCTGAGATCGGATATGAAAAATGTAAAGTTTCATTCGTTGAATACTCGAGGGAGACAATTTTCAAAATATAGCAATATTTACCCTTTTTTGAGGATTTTAGCTGCTTTAGGGTTTGTCGGGGAAAATGTATTGAGCCTCCTCGATGTATCTGATACTCCTTCTACCTTAGAAAGTTTGTATGTAGTCCAGAATTGCCTCTTTTTGCTGGAAGCTTTTGTCAGTGATTCTGGAAGCGAGAGCTCTCACGGCGTTGAACAGATTCTTGTGATTTCTCAGTCAAATAAGGCTGTGTTACTGGGCACGAGCTCAGATTGTCTGTTGGAGGAGCGTCTAGAATTTGCCAATTTGCTGCTCTCCAATGCGAAGCAGCTGCTAAATAATTCAAAAGAAAGTGGTATGCCTGGTGCCTAGGAGACTCTGAAATCTATAAGATGTATATGTGGTTTGTGTGTTTGAGTTGCGTGACTGTTTCTTGCTTCGTTCGTCCACGTATTTACAGGTTTTCCATTCTATTCTTTAACTAGTCTGCATCTGCTGGAATGTGTACATTTTGATCTTTTTCTCAACGAATGTCGTTCGTTTTTAGAACGTATAGGCATAAAATATGTAGCATCTCTTTGATTATTTTGTCATCTGTATGTAGCCCTTCCTCTTCCACATATATCTAACTTATTCTCCATGCAGATTTCCAGAACCACGGAGTTTCCCCTTCAAATGTCAAGAAAGACTCTCCAAATTTGGATGCTACTCACAACATATCAGCCCGATCTTCAGATTCCCCTAGAGCACTGGGTTTCAAGCAGTCCAATGCTTCAGAGCAAGCAAAGGATACCAGCAATAAGCCATCAGCTGCACCATCTTCACATCACAAAGACAAATCGTTCTCTTCATTGAAAAAGCCTTTTTTTACCCGTATTTTTAGAGATGAGAATCAAGAGTTGATTGAGAGCCGTGAAATAATGAGGAATAAGTACAAGAAGCAGTTAGAATCTCATAATCCTCGTCCTGCTCAGTTTACTTTGCGAGAAAAGACGGCCGAAGAGACGCAAAGGTTTCTAAAGGGAAAAGAATGGAATTCTGTTCATGAGGGAATGCTTAATTCACTAAAAGGGTCAGAGAATAACTACATTTCGAAGCTAAAGGTCTTAAATTTTGTTCAAAAGAAGTGCTCTACTACGATAGATGGGACTTCATCAGGAAAGAGGTTCTATACCTCTAGAGACTTTGAAATGACAGTAGATAAGGCTTTGGAGTTGTTTTACACAGAGAAGGTAGAATTTGTGTACTCTGAGGAATTTAAGCAGAAACAAGCAGCTGTCAGGTATTACACCTTAAACACCATTAGAATAATGGATTTCAACACAGAATACCTTGGACTACTTGCTTTAGATTATACAAATCATTACAGGTAGGTGCGTGTGTATGTATGTGTCTTGGGGGTGAATGAATATGAGATTTCACATGGTCAAAATGCATGCGATTATCCAAGTCTATGAGGGAGTGTTTTATGCTTATGTATTTGAGTAAATAATTGGATTGAATCGTGCGAATTTCAAGTGAGTGAGGGTTTTTGTGGGGTGTGTGCGTAGAGTGTTGGAATAGCTGTGTCTAGAGTGTCGAAGTAGAATTTTTAGGATGTCAAAATAGTTTATATTTATCGTTGGAATAGCTGAGTTTTGAGTATTAAAATGGCTGTGTGTTTAACAGCAGAGTTCTCGTTTTGTATGGTATGAATCTGCAATTATGTGATTTTCTGTCTGTGTGCTTATTGACACATGAAGAGATGGTTTCAACTGTTTATCTAAAGTTTTTTATTCGTTTTTCCTGTTGAATATGATGATTTCTCTGTCTTGATGATTTTCTAGGAAACAACGAGGTTTGAATGCCTTGATGTGGAATCGGGATTTGATGTTAATCGCTATTCCGCACTCCCAAAATATTGCTCAGAGAATAATACCTATAGGGCATCAAGGTGTAAAACGGAGATTTGCACAGTATCCTTTTTACTCTCGTCGGTATGCTGTTGAACTGCCATAATTTTTATCTTTTCCCTTGCTGATGTGGGTGGTTTTGTGCGTAACTGATGGGGGGATTGTGTTTCTATCATTTTTATTTGTAATAATCCTTTTTGAGAAGGCATTATACGTTGTGTTTTCGCATGGGATTAAGCCGTTGAGCCTATTATAGCCCAGGTATGCATAGTCGCGCACATTTAACGGTTTTAAAATTTTTTGCTCATCCAAGAAGTATCAGCCTCGCAACCTTTTACTCTCTGATTTGTGTGTGAGTATATCCCCCGGGCTTAAGGTAGCTTTTTTTTCTCAACTGATATATTCCTATATGTAGATGCTTATGTGTGCGTTTTAATTTGAGTATTCTAAGGAGAGAGATTGTAGGCATTCCTACATGTTTATGCTTCTTATACACGTTCATAGTATGTTTTGCTGTTAGTTTATGCTTGGAATCTTTCGTGTTACTCTTTGAAACTTGCAATATGTGGGTAATATAAGTACTAAGTGAATACCATCTCTATCGGTTTATCCTTAAATATCAATGTAAAGCATCAAAATATCCACATCACCTGTTAGCTTGAACTTTTATCTTTTTCTTTGATGAATTCATCTCTCTTAACATCTAATCACTCATTCCCAGCCTAATCTGTCCTCATCATATCTCTTCCTCCAAAAGATTTCTCTAACCATTTTACTTGGGGCCTTTCCTTTTTGCCTCTTTAAGTTCCCTAGTATACGCTGAGTCTGTTTTTTGGCCTCCATCCTTTTTCCTCCTTCTCATGCTTAGCAACCCACCCGATTGATAAACCTTGTTCATATACGTTTATTCGCTAATCGCATTTCCCTCTGCACCCTCGTATGCGCAGATCTGCAGAAAATGTGGCGACCAACTCTGGTACTTATTACGTGGCAAAAACCGCGGTGGTAGATTGGATAACATCCCCTGGCCATGAGGCTAATTTACGGGGGGATTTCAATGTATGTGGAATTGGTGTAGCTCAAATGAACGGCCACTTTTGTCTCACCCAATTGTTTGGAAGTCTATAATTTAACCGCGTGTATGCACCATGTAGTGCCCTCAAGAACGAAACTGCGATATAATATCACATGAAATTTACGATGCTTTATGCTTACTCTGCGGGCTTCTCGACCTGGGGTAGTGCGGTAGATTATCCAGGCTTATTTCTTGTGAAGAATTAAAGGGGGCTTCTCGGCTGAAAATTTAAGTCAGGAAGAGTCCAAGCTTTTTGTGGATTTTAATGACATTCTATCATTAAACCGTCAATTTTGTTATATTCAATTGATTTGTGAAGGAAGGGAATAATTAGGGAGATTGATACTTTGTGTCCTATTCGTCAGTATGGCGATACTTATAAATTTTGGACTACGAGGAATGTAGTAGAGTAAATCTGGCCTTGATTCTAAATTAGTGAAACTTTCAGGATAAAGAAGAAATAGTGGGATAAAAGAAAAAAAAGTGCAATGTTTGCTAAGGACATGGAAGATGAAGTATTAGCGTTTAAATTTATGGCAGCAATATTCGATGTGCTGCGCTCGTGCTATGCTACAACAACTTTCTCGCCCGACGCATTAGCTATTTTTACTATGGAGAGGAATTTTTTGCATATGCCGCTGTAATTTGAGGAAAGGCCTTAAATGTCAGCTTGAAATAGCGTACAAGCGCAGCAATTTCATTAGGAATGTAGGATTGTAAATTGGATTGCTCGGCTCCGTCGCTAGGCTTCTCTGTCGCTTTGCTCGATATTGAACTGAAAAAAGAGACAATTAAGCACCTTCTTGGAGCTTAAGTGGTTAATTATTCTTGCAATAGTTACTTTCAGTATTCCGTTAGGGGGCCTTTTAAAATTGTCGCCGCTCTATTCTGCGGTACCCTATTATATCCACCTCATTGCACCGTGTAGTATAGAACCTTGTTTTAGTATTTCCGCTGGCCGCTGTTCCCTCAATCTTTATAAAAACACTTTTACGCTTTGGAAAGCGTTAATCTTCCCCTCCTCACCTTCGTGCTCTCACTTGCTAAGCGATATCTTCTCCCGAACTTGAACCACCTGTCTGTCGTGCACTCCTCGGCATCCTTAACGACGTTAGTTCCTTCACCCTTGGTTCTCTGATCTGCGAGGTTCTGTCACTTGGCCAACCTCATTATATCTTACAAATTAAGAGCCATGCATCGTTGAAAATTTTTCCCGAAAACTTATGCCTCTGCAGAGAAAACCACTACCGAGAGCCATCCCCCCAATCTGATATGGCATTCCCGGGCAATTCCAGACAGATAACCCACAGGGACTGCGAAGAAGTTTTCAACTATATGGATATAGAGGGGCAAGGTTTCATCAATGTTGACGATTTTTTTTCACTAGCGAGATTGCTGGGGCAGTTGTGGGAAAATTGGGAAGTTCTTGAGTTGAAGGAAGAATTCAAGCAGAGAGCGTTGGAAAGGCTGAATTTGCATCAATGCATGCGCTTCTTGGCGAGGAAAAAGCATGAAGATAAAGTAGCTAGGATGAACAGACTGAAGGAATGTTTCAGGGTTTTTGATAGGCAAAAAACCAAGGGGGTACATATAGAAGATTTGAGGCATTACTTCAAGTGTTTTGGAAAACCGATAGGAAACGATGAGTTTGACTTGTTGCTACGATCCATACGTAAGGAAAATAAGTCAACGGGAGATGAAGATGCTGGCGATGCAGTCGTGACAACGGTCCTCACTTTGGATAGTTTTTTAAGACTTCTGTTGTAATAATATTGCGAGGCTCATGCAGGAGGTGCTCTACGCATTATGAGCGGATCATTGATGAACAAAGACGTATAAGTTTGTAGTGGGGAAAAATATGAATTTTAGAGAGTATAGTTGCTCGCATGTGCTGAGATGGACCTGCATCAGACAGTGCTTATGGGTGGAAAATTTTGGTAGCAAGAAGCCTACTCCAAATTTCTTTGCATATACCAGCGTTTTGTTGGTGGGCACGGGTATTCAGCTATACGCATTTCGGCAAATCCAAAGCACTTCACTCGCAAGTAATGTGCCATGAATTAATGATGCAAACAAGTAGAAAAAAGAATAAGAACAGAAAAATCTGAGTTTTTTCCTGCCTACGAGAAATATTGAATCGTGAGTGCGCTTCAAATGGCTTTTCACAAAAGTAACTTCTGTTGAACCATTTCGAAAAAACTGTATTAGCGACACTATCGAATAAAATTTTTCTAATGCGCTGGATCGCCACTCAAGCACAAGCTATGGCTATAGTTCGATCAGTTCTAATTGTACTGATCATTGCTATAACTGCTGGTTCATTTCCTTACTGCAGACTACTCATATATATTCACCGATAATTACAGGTACATTTTATATCAATCGTTTAAATTATAACTACCCGATGAGCTTACTGACTTACAGCAGCCACTTACTGTTTTCTTTGATTTTTAGTGAGTTTTGTAGAAAACTCACTGCACTTCTAGTATATTTTGAAATCGAAGCCTTTTAGACATAAAGCCATTATAGCAACGAGTAGAGAAAAATGCTGATAGTATAGGAACTCTAGCAGGTCACTATAGTTAGCGTTCAAGAGAGAGGCATGCTTCCGCAGGATCATAGATAGGGGGTACTGGATAGAAAGCGGAGCTTTAATAAAAGAGGAGAACACGGATACAGCTACATAAATTGGGCTTAGAGGGAAGGGTATAAATAATATATACGCAGCAAGGCTTTGGCTCGAAGCTGTCTATGGTATTTCTTTGGTGCTTTTGAGCTGTTATCAGTCCCTGGGCGGGATTGGAAAAAAGTGAAAGAGCGTTTCAGATCTACTAGCTACACCCAGATCCCCCACAGTTAAACCGGACAAGCAATATGTATCTAATGTTGTGTAAAGCAAGAAATTAATGTACAAATATTAGTGGTAAATTCTAATCGATGAGGTACTGATTTGTTCGGCAATAAATAGCTGAATAATAGTGCGCACTCTTCTCGTGCTGCTATGTGTGCGCTAGATCCCGTAAGTTTTTTTTTCCTTCACTCGTCTCTGCGTTGACACTCTTAGTATTATGCATTCACTCCTCCAATCGCACTTAATGTCACTTCGTAAATTCCTCTTCTTATATATACGTTGTTCTCAGATATTTATGTAATTATGCAGCGGTGCCAGGCTTGTAATGTTTCACGTATTCAATTTATTTTCCGCATGTGATACCACATAGACTAAGTCCAATACAGAAAGATGATGTATGCACAGCTGTAAGATGGTTGTCTTCTTTCATGTGTACTTGCTTTTGTTTCGTACTAGATTATGGTGTACAAGTGGCTCCGCATTTGAAATATTTCACTTCTAGGTATATGTGTACCGCTTGCTATTCCATCGAAACGCTTAAATATTTTATACTTATCACCTCGCATGTCATTGTCCCGATGTGCCATTTAGAAGGTATCAATGTGACTATATCGAAAGCTTAGTTGCGCGCGTCGTCTTTCAGTTTTTAAAGCGGTCACATTGAGAAGCACAGTCCACGCGATATTAGAAGATTATGTTACTCCACGTAGCGTGAATAAATAATGCATGGTAGGAGTAACTGCGACTTAAAGTAGAAAACTTCATTTACTGGCGATATTTTCCCAGCAAAAGTGCTAGATACTAAAAAATTGTCTGGAGTCTGTCCTAATTTTTTGCTTTTGATTATGTTAAAATAGATAGTGATTGACGCCTAATATAGCAGGAAACTACTGGTTACGGCGAAGAATGACGCAGGTCAAGAATTATAGTAGCACCACGAAAGCAAGAGGTTTTACCGCTGTTTCCATGCCTTCGAATATGCGCATGTAAATCGTCACTGTGAAGCTAAATTTTTTATTGGCCCGAACAGTTTTCAATAAAGAACTGTATTCCTCATAGATTGGTCCTACCCACGACATCCACAACTTGGTCTAGAAGGAACAAGCGATGGTACTTTGTTGGGAAAAGACAGGCACAAATCGCGACTTAGCTGACAGCAGGTCTCTGCACATGCGAAAGCTGCTCTGCGTACGCTCAGCGAATATGTTTTTCATGATTGCTAGGTAATGGCAGACGCAGGATAATTGTGGCACGCACAAAATTTGACATTTAAAAATGCTGAAAAAACCTTTTACAAGCAGATGAATTGATCTTAAAACGCGCAAAGATGGAAATTAACGTATACGCTCCCTTCTGATTGTTAGTTTCTTTTATAAAGCGAAGCAACGATGAGTAGCTGCTCGAAAATGCGAATGAATGTTGATCAGCCTGAAGGTGAAGGAGGAACTTTGTTCGATATAATTAGGGAGAAATTCCCTGTGCTCAACAAGGTGATATTGCCTAGCCATTCGAATCCCACGCGCTAATTCCAAATTTTTTTCTGCCTGCACTTTGAGCATTCGGAGGTTTATTTCGTCATCTTTGCTTCCCCCTAGCCTTTTTCCCGGTTCTCTTATTTGATTTGCTTCTCCTTGCCTATGTTCTTGCAATTATTTTCTTAATGAATACCTTCTTTTGGCTTAATAATCTGCATCGTATTCACTTTGCGGCTTAGGGGGAAAACAACCAATATGAAATAGTGGAAACAGCTATAACCAAAGTGCTCATTGCATTTGGCTTTCGCACAGAAGGTAAAGGATTATCTTTCATTTCTCTGTTTTGCTTAACTCAGCTCATACCCTCGCAGATCATGCCTTTTATGAGTTTCTCCAAAAAGAAATTTGACTGGTGCTTGAAATTCTGTACCCTTTGCCTACTGTAGTACATTCAGACTCATGAGAAAATACACCAGGATGTACTGGCTATTTGTACCGATCCTGCTTACGAGCAGCGTAAACAAAGTATTACGCCAAACTTAGCTGCCACTAATATCCTTTGCGTACGCTATCACCTCCACCTTTCTGAGTTATTCCAGAAAAATTATGCCAGTACTTGGAGAATATCAGCAAGATTAATGATGGCACGGAATATAAAGAGGAAGGGAAAACCGGCCTGATATTCCTTGTCTTGGACGAAAAGCATGCTATAGCCCTTCTAGAGGTGACTAATCCACCTGCACAGATAGTCATTATGGCTTTGTCCAAGTTTTAAGCCATGCATCTTTCATCAGCTTCGGATATTCGATACCCTAGGAGCAATAAGCGACGGAACTATTGAATTCCGTATATGTCTCGCTATCATACGAATAGGCGTTGCCGTCACCCTCATGCTCCGAGTACTTTCAATGTTCATACAGCTCATCTGCCTCTTTTTCACCAACTGCATTTTTTGTGTTCGTCTATTTTTTACCTGCATCCTTTGTTGATATATATCAAATTCTATGTTTCTTCCTTGACTTCGCCTTAGTTTCCACATCATGAGATTCCCTCTACTGAACGCTCTCATATTGGAATTATCTCTAAATCTACAGGGCGAAGACTTGGATGTTTACCCAGTTATTAAATATCTCAGGGGATTGATTGAGGTTTGCATTCAACAAGGGGGATTCATGACCATAAGCGCACATTTTACGCGTCGCAATTGATGTAAATATGAGCTCTGCAAAAAGCAGCATATCAATTTTGCGCTAACTAAGCTAGTGTATAATAAAAAGGAAGAGTAACGCCGTTTTGATTTTTTCGCTTTCTCCGTTTTGTCGCTATTGTTTCTTCCTCTGATCATGGGCCTGCTAGTTAACAAGAACGACATATCGGATCATGAATATGGTGCACCATTATCAAATGCATATTCTACATTCTAATCCGTATTATAATCCCCTACGTTATCTTCCGTTTCCAGGATATAGTGGATCTTCATCACGTTATCCTTCATATACTTTTTCCTCTTTTCCTTCCCTCTGCAATGCGGTATTGCTGCTCGCTATGCTCTAATGTAAATGCATCGCGTATTATTTAGCAATATCAGATATCCCAACAGAGGAAAATCACGTTTCACAGAGATCATATCCATTATCTGTAACGGTGGAAGATGTTGAAGGAAAAACTGAACACACTGAGGATATTTTCGACGATGTGGATGAAGACACGGAGGATGGCAAGCATGATTATGGAGAGAAAGTTGATATGCGCATACTATACCTCTCGGATATTGTAAGCTTGCATGTATTTCGCTCAGTAGTTCTACGTGTGTGCAGAGATAGTAAAAACTCGCAGTTTTTATTTGTCCGTTAAAAACGATAGAGGCAGAAACTACATACAACAAAGAGTGGCACCAAGTTCATGATATTAACGCTCTGAAAAAATAAGATGATCCGCCTAATAAACATTAAAATAAGTGTAGGAAAGCATCTAGACTCAATCGCAGCAACTATTTGCAAAAATATTGAAGGAGCAATATATGTGATCTAAAATCAGCAAGAAGCTGGTAGAGCACCTCTAGTACCATGAGGAATACTAAAGCACGCAGAAGCGCACCAAAAAGCCTTCAAATTTAATGAATTCACCAATTTGATCAAGCGTTAACGCTAATCCTTTGTTCAGCAAGGACAGAAAATCTTGAATAAATGGCATATTAAAAAGTCTGCGGAAGCTAGAAAGCCAGAGGAAACTAAATTGGAGGAAGCTTCCAATGTGGTAAGCACTAAAGCCTTACCGAAAACCATATACCTTGGTTCGCCACAATTGACGCAAATTTGGTAGCACCTACGTAACAGCTTAGGTGATGATCTGTGTGCCTTACCCGTTCCTGTAATTTGCTTTTTTTCTAGAAATTACGAGTTAGCGATGTATAATTCGCTTTCATCCGGGAAAGAATCAGTAAGCTTCCATTCTAAATAACAATATATAAGCCTATTTGTACAATTTGAACACTTCAAAAACCCTAGTATAATAAGAAAAAGGTTTCCTAAAACTATACAAAAGCAATCCCTGATTAGCTAGATGGCAGGATAATAGCCTACCGCGGCATCAATCTGTAGGAAATATAAGACAATGTGTCCTCATACTGGTATTAAGAGAGGAGCAGCGGTGTACCGCGTAATTTTTTAGTTATAAAATGCCAGCCCTTAAAGGGCACAAGTTGTACTGACTTCATATACTATGAATAACGGCGACTCCTCAGAGAGTTCCATAGCAGAAATAGCGCCCAACAAGCCTATCATAAACTTAAATCCGTTCCATCGACATGTTTACTCGCTCACCACAAGATATACATGCGATTTGACTGAATCCAAATCGACCAAACCGAACAGAAACAGAGCAAATGGGTGTATTTATAAGGTGCGTGTACCGAGCTTAGATTTATTTGGAAGTTGGTACTACAAACATGTGGTACTCTTCATGTTTGTGTAGATTTGGGAAGTTTATAGTCGAATGCTGGAGCTTGGATACCTCACAAATAAGAATGCTGAAGCATTGAAGGCAAGTGAATCGGAGCTACACAGGGCTGTCTGAGCAGAGACAGCTGGGAGTTTGTAAATTTGAGAAGCGTTCCTGCATATGAATATACAATTGCTTTTGTGATAATTAAAGAGAAAAAAGTACGCTTCTTAGATGGAGTGTATTCGCGCCTGTATCCTTGCTCATTTCTGAGTCTGCATATACCTTTGTACCGCCTCTATGTCTGGGTAATCGATCTTCAAAGCATGTGCGGGCAGTTGCCAGTAGTGCATGTGCCTGAGGATGCTTTCAGGAAGTGCGTGTGTGGATGTGTTCGCCAGCACGAGGATGTTGGTGGAAGCGACTCTGTTAATGATAGTCTGGGCACATCACTCATTGGTATATGCGTGCATATTTCTCACGAACGACCCTTGGAATATCAAGGGAATCATGGCTATGCTCCAGGAAAATACAGAACTTTATGCCATACGGACACACGTGATGAATACATGCGTGATACCAGCACACCCTGCAAATACAACGCCTCTTGCTGAACTCACTTATCGCATTACGCAATCTCTTGCCAAACTCACACACTGCAAACACACCGCCTTATTCCAAACTCTCACGCTGGAAATATATTATCTCATGCCATACATACTGCACACCGTAAATACCTCCAAAAACATGCGCATTTATATGGTTTCTCAGCATGGCCCCCCTGACGGTGCATTCCTAGCAACCGACGTCAGTAACCAAGATATCGAGGCAAGCAAAGTCTGCGCACACGCACTAGTTTTATACGCCTAGTCTAATGTGTAATACAAATCCGATTACCACAGGAAGCCATCTCAAAAGCAAGTGCTGCTCTTCCAAGTCCGGACTTCTTCTTTGCAAACTCGGACATACAAAATGATATACTTACGTATGACGGTAAGTGAACTGCATCTAGTGCAACAGATAAATTTGGCAGTGAATTTTAGCGTATGAATCGAATTTACCAAAGATTGCGGCAAAGCAGTATAAGGCAAACTTTAGTTTATGTCTGGCCTAGAAACTTTCAAGAAAATCTCTTTTACGCACACGGTCTATGAGGAAATCTTTAGCGGACACACAGGCCAGCAAGTGCTTCATGTTATTCATGAAAGATCGCTTGGGTTGGGCACTCACGCAGCTCTCCTTCCATACTTGCCATACTGACCAACACATGCAAGCGAGATATCAGGTTAAATACACAGCATTCACTGCATAGGAGGCCATGGAAGGGAAGAAAGTATAAAAGAGTGGGCAGCAAAAAATGCGAAGGAATGCGGAAAAAAAACACAAGTTATTCATCATAGTGATAACTCACGCAGCAAACATGAAAGAAAACATAAAAAAAAAGCGCGGGCTCTGCAAATCCCAAAAAAGTTCGAAAATACGGAACAAATATGCACAAACTATCCATCATACCGAAAACTCACACAGCACACATGAAACGAAAATTGTCGAGAAATGTTGGATACATAGGGTTTTTTCCTTGACCACGTTCATACATTTGCTCGCATACATAAACATGTGTGTATACAGAGTTTCTGGATATGTTCGTTCATCCTATGGAGCTGGACGTAGAAGATTTCCTCCCAAACGAGTTTACACTTTACAAGGATCATGAAAAGGGATTATAGGGCTGAAGAAGTTACCGCAAAGTATTACCGGCGGATACATTCACTCTGTTGGGAGATGACTTTTCCTCTCAATTGAACGTGTATGCATGTTAACTCATTCTTTCTGTTGGGAGGTGACTTTTCCTCTCAATTGGATGCGCATATATACACACATTCATTCTTCACCGTCCAAGCTACCTTCATACCAAGTTGCCATCCCTTTTTCCTGAGCACTAGAGTACCGGGTAACTACAGCGTATGCCTCCACTTTCTCCTATTTACTCAGTAAGCAGATAACCAAATATTTAGCAAACTCGCTAGCCGATAGAGTATCCATACAACTCTTTCCTGGTATTCCAAGTGAGGATGCCACTCTACTTGATGAGAATGTATCACACCGAAACCTCATTAGATATGTGATTGAAGACTCTAAAAAGGGGGAAGTTATAGCTAGTAGGGGGGGACTAGGCTCTGCGAGGATTCAGAAGCATATCTTTAACGGCTAGAACACACAAAGTGCTATAGAGTAAAAGGGAAAGTGCAGAAACGGCGTTTTTTCGTGTGAAAAACCGCCACTTTCATCGCCTATTAATGTAGTGAATAGATGGACTAAGAATCTTAAAAACCAGAGCCGCAAATTCAGCATGTCTGCGGTTAAATGAGCTAAAGTTGGTTAACCAGTGTTTGTTGTGTGTGCGCACACCATAAATGACGAAAATCGGCGAGAATATTGCAGAAATCAGCTGCCGCGAAGATGGAGTACGGAGGAAAAGGAAGTATTGGAGGAAATATGAAGCAGGGGCAGAATAAAATCTGCACTAAGAGCAAGGAGAAGCCTTCGCACACAGAGAAAACCATTGGAGGAGGAAGAAGCAACACACACAGTAGCACACACAGAGAAGCTTGATATTATGCAGCAGCACATAATACAAGTTCAAAAAGTAAAATATACGTAGACATGCACACAAGCTGAAGGCTTGCAAACTTCTTCGTGAACGTGTTTTACACACGCATTTTCAATTGTACGCAAACACATTCAGTCACCCTCATACATATGGATGTTCAGTTACACACACACCTTAAATTATATACGCACACAGGTGCAGTCACGCACAAACATGCGTGTTGCGTTACATGCACACTGACCGCTGCATAAATCCAGAAAAGCTTAGCAAAAAATACTCATCAGCACCTCAAAAAGTAGCCACAAATGAAGCAGTCTGCAAGACATAATCATGTCTTCAATATCAGCTATCTAAAGCCCCTGCGACATCTCTTATAATCAGTCAGCTGACTCTAAACAATCGCACACACATCGGCCAGTCGAAATACCCTCCAGCCAGTGATGGACTGTGAAGCTCGTTAAAGAGTTTAACAAGGAGTGTTTTGCTTTTTTCCCTAAACAAACCAGCAATTCTGCTAATGAAACATCAGCTTCAACTCATGAGGAAAACCTAGGCTTCTTTGCATACACACACGGGAAGCATCATCTTCCGCAAAAGTACTAAGCAACAAGCTACCCGATTATACAGCACACATCAAATTCCTTACATCCACAAGAGAGACATTGCCTACGGAATACAATCTCACCCTTCCACCTCACACACACTAGAAAATCTCTCCCTTCCACCTCACAATCCCCTCCGAGCAACCTAAAACGCCGTTACAATACCAGTAGCTACCGCTTCCTCACCACGCCATAGATGCACAAAAAGCCTACGCTGCACACACACACAGGGCTTTACTCTCCCCAATACTTTCTCTCAATATATTGATGAACTGAGAGTGCACCCATCGGATCTAGTGGGCTATCCCTCAAAGTACTAATTTCTGGCTGCTCTAATTCGTCGTTTTTGCCCATCAAAACTTCCAAACCGAGATAAGAGGAGGGAATACCAGGCAGCCTCCTACAGTTAGCGAGAAGATTATACTCCGTCCTCATCTTCAAGCTAGCATGACGCCCATACATACTATCTGCATGCTTCATCTTCATCTCCTCAAATTCTGAGAATCTTTTTTCCTGCAAAATCTCCACAGGATGACGTTCTCCTTTTCCTAAATAAACGTCTGAAACTCCATCAAAGATCGACTGGCAAGGGCGTTCAGAAACGAACGGAATGGAGTCGGCTAGCATATTGGAGGATGCCATCTGTGTGTGGGCAGGTGGGGGGGTATCTGCATGTGTGTGTGAGAGGGAAAGGGAATTAGGGGGGTTTCATATTGAGTATGTGCGATCATGAGAGTGATATGGGGAGTATGTGCGATCATGGGGGAATGTGTCGGATCTTGTGTGTTTATGTGATCACGGGTGGGTGTTAGATCGTTTTTGTGATCATGGGTGTATATCATATCACCGGTGTGTGTGCGCGTTAGAGGTGTGTGAGACGGGGAGAGATACCTTCCCTGTGCTGGCTACCCACTAGCAAAACAATAAAGTATACGAAGCCTTTAAGTGCTTGAAGAAAGACACGAATAAGCCTTGATTTTACTGAATAAAAGTGGAAAGAAAAACCCATTAACACACTAAACGAATACAAATGATGCCAAAAAAAATGGCACACACACACTCTAAAATATAACAGCGAAGCTTCACTCCAGGGTGTACGTACACCGCCATTAGGAAGGCATCGATACACTGACTAAGATAGCATAAAGTCTGCAAAAAGGGATATTGATAAGGAGAAAAACAGTGAAAGAAGGCTGGTAGATTTTATAAAAGTGGCAGCATAGCAAAAAGGAGGAAGGCATTCCCAACTTGTCTAGGTGCTCAATAGGCAAATAACAAGAAAAAAAGCTACAAAAGCTTCTAGGTGATGAAATAACACACACACATATACCATTGAATCTACCAAGTTCAGATATCAAGCGAAGCTTAGATATTCACTAGCTTGAAGACTTTCAGAAAGTCATCAAATGTCAATAAAAAAGCAGAGGACGAAAATATATGCAGAGGGAAGCACACACAAGCTTAGAGAAGCACAGAGAAAAATACAGAAGCACACATCCAGTCACATCAACACACATCAACACACATTCACACACATCACACAGAGTCATCTCAGTACACATATCTTCTGCCGATATCTACCGTTCTAGACGCAACTAGTGAACATTAGCAAGCAACTCAGGAAGAAAGTCCACCCTAAGCTAGTCTAATAGCTAAGAAGCATTTTATAAGCAATTCGCACACACACATAATACGAAGAAACACAAAAGCGGCGACTTCAAGTAGCTTCGATGAAACGGATCAACAAGTGCAATGAAATCGAAACAATCAGTACGCATAAGTTAACACTAACAAAGATACAAACACACTTAGATGGTTGCGCACACACATACAGGCATAGGTAAGCAGTATACATTGACACAAGCAATAAAAAGGAGCAATTCGCGCAGACAGCAACACACACAGCAGCAGGCACAGAGCAATACATAGGAAAAGATAGATATATACATGAAAACCAAAGAAATTTAAGGGACTGATCGTGCACACACAGCTGCGAGAAATACACGCAGAAATGAAATGAAAACAGAGATGAGAAGCACACGCACACATGGAGAGATAAATCACTCACAAACAGGAATATACAGAGATAAATCACTCACACACATACGCAGACATGTATCATACACACATGAACCACACACAAAACCAATCATGCACATACACAGGCCAACCACACACAAATACAAAAACCAAACACATTCTAACAAAAAGTTGACAAAAAATGGCATTTTACCATAAAAAAAAAAAGAAGGAAGCAGAAAAAAACAAGAAATTACAGGAAATCAACTCAACATCCTTCTTTTTTTGGAAAATGACGGCTTTTTTCATCAATTTCGCTGCCATTTTGTGTTTTCCTTCTGATCAACCCTAAAAAGTTGATTAAGGGAAATGCAGACTTCAGCAACCACCTTCAAATTCCTCACCTTTTGAAGTAAAAAACAGCAAAATTTCGCAATAAAAAGGGAAATTAAAATAGCAAAAAAATGTGAAAACTGAAGAACACAACGAGGAAAACAAGGTTTTTTTGTTTGCGCTTTTGTAACAGAGAACAGTTTGTACACTTGGTGTAGGATGTGTGCAGGTTGTGTGTGGAGTGTGTGGCGGGTGTGTGTAGCGTGTGTGGAGGGTGTGTGTGTGCGTGGAGGGTGTGTGTGCAGTGTTTGCGTGCAGTTTGTGTGTGGGGGGTGTTTGTGTGGTGTGTATATGATGGTTGTACACCATGTGTGTAGGCTGCGTGTGTGCAGCATGTGCTTGCAGTCTGTGTGTGCAATGTGGGCGTGTGTTGTGTTGTGTTGTGTTGTGTGGGTGTGTGTGTATTCTCTCTTTCTCTTTTACGAGTTATATATATATGGCTGCTGCTATGATGTTTCCTCGAAGAAGTTCTGTTTCCTCTTCAGGCACCCGCAACTTAAAATACTCTAACATTAGCATCTTCTCGAGTGATTTGCCTATCCAGGCGAACATCTTCATCATCATGAAGAGGGAAAGGACGATGAAATGTGCGAATGTTGATTTCCTTTAAAAGAGTTGATATCAGCGCTTGTTCTTTGCTCTTCATCTTCATGATTACCTCGAGTGTTTGGCAACTGAGTTTTGCCCTTTTTTTCCTTATTTTAGCTGAAAAAATCCCTCCTTTTCAAAATCATCTGTTTTTGAAGAAAATTTAGAAGTTTCTGTGTTTTTGGATTTTTTTAATATTTTTCATGTGATTTTATAGATGTTTTATGTTCTTTTTCTCTTGATTTCATCATCTTCGATTTTTGCATTCTTTTTTTGGCTTCTTTAAAGTAGTTGTTATTCCTATTTTCATCTTTGTTTGCATTTGTTTTTTTCTCTTTTCGTTCTTCTTTCTCATCATTTTCATTCGTTATCCCCTCTTTTTCTTCCTCTTCTTTTCCCTCTTCTTCTCGCTCCATTTTCTTGAGATTTCTGCCTCTTTTTTTCATGATGAGGCTTTCCCGGGAGATATATAGCTTCATCTTATGGTCCAAATTTTTTGATACATGAATGCTTCACCTACCCTTTTTATCATATTGGGGAGGGATTAGTCGGAGAATAGCTGGTGGCATTATTGAAGGCTTTTTCGCTGCTTTATCTGGTTAAAAGGCTTGCTGAGCTTCTCTGCATGATGTTCTATTTAGTACGCACACATTGCTGTTTTGCCTGTAAGATTGACTGAAGAATAACCGTTCCTTTCCCCGGGTGTGTGTGTGTGTGTACTTAAATTGAAGAATTTCACGCCTTCTGCTTCTGTGTGCTCGCTTTCTAAATTTGGGGGTAGGTATACCCCCGCAAAAGCGAACTGCTGAGTCTGATGAAGCTAAGCTGTGTGTCTGGTGAGTCTCGGATAATCCTGTCCTCTACACCCTCCAAGCTACATTTCTTGAACACACACATGATTTTCTTCACATAGTTGACTGATTTTGATGAAATTAACGCTTTTTAATACACACACGGTCAAACTCACTGAAGGACAATCTCCCCCCCAACCCACCCCCTCTGCTCACCATGGACCTCCCTCCACAATATCGCTATGGAAAAGCTGCTTCCTCTATCAAAGACAAGTGGCTGCTTCTCCCAGCCTTCCTGAAGGCTAAAGGCCTAGTAAAGCAACACATTGATTCCTACAACTTCTTCGTACAAACAGAGATAAAGCAGATTATCAGAGCAAACTCCAACAGGCTGATAAAGAGTGATGTCGATCCGAACTTCTTCATTGAGTTTCTAGATGTTCGCATAGGAGAGCCTAGATGGGAAGAGTCGATGGTGGGCCATAAGCTTACCCCAATGCTCTGTAGAAACAGAGATTTAACGTACTCAGCACCTATCTTAGTAGATGTTGATTATATGAGGGGGAATGCAGTTGTTAGGAAGAGAAATGTAGAGATTGGGAAACTTCCGGTGATGCTGAAGAGCTGTGTGTGCGTGTTACATGGGAAGAGCTCAGAGGAGATTCAGAGGTTGGGGGAGTGTCCTAATGATCCGGGGGGGTATTTTATTGTGAAGGGATCTGAGAAGGTGGGTGAGTGGTGGGTGCGCGGATGTGTATGGATGTGTATGGATGTGTGTGTGGGTGTATGGGTGTGTGTGAGTGAAGTGTATATGTGGATGCGTGAGTAAAGTGTGTGTGTGCCTGGGTAGCTGAATAGCATGCGTGTTTTGACACGCGATGCTTTCCGCTTGAGTTTATGCTAATGCTGTGTTTACTTACGGTAGATTGAAAGAGTTTTCTGCTGTGTTTACTAGTGTGTGTACCGATATTTGGTCTCTTACTGAAGCCCTAATGAACACACAAACCGAATGCAGAAAAAGTTGTGTTTAAGCTCATTCCATCGGTTTGCTGTATCCTGCGTGTTTCTTCAGGTTATTCTCATGCAGGAGCAACTTTCAAAGAACCGGATAATCGTCGAGGTATTACTCTCTCTTCTGTGTGTGTGTGTGTGTGTGTGCATTCGTTTCTTTTTGGCTTTAATGGTTTTCTTTACTTCTGTAGATGCTTTAATTTCTCTACAGACTTTCCTCTTGCTGCTGCTTTTTCACTGGCTTCATCAATAGAATAAAGCCACTGCATCGAACTGTACATCTTTCTTAAAGCATCTTACTCCAAACCTCTTGAGAGCGCCCTCACACACACACACACACACTCTGGATAAAGGCCTTTTTCATCTCCTAGATATACTTTTTTTTCTGAGTTTATTAGTCGACATACTTCGCGTTGAAAGCAAGTGTGAGATCAGGTGATACGAATGTGCACACACAACACAAATGGTATGCTACTCGCAGATGAAACATATTCGAAGCGCACACTAAAGGCATTCAGCCTTTCACACATAACTCCTCAAATGCGTAGCATCCTCCCCAAACTACTCAAATGCAAAGCAAACCCCACACAATTTCAACCCCCCTCCCTCTCCCCCCACACTACCTTCAACACTTCTCAACTATGAAGCACACACACGACCCCCTTCACCCCCCTCCCTCTCCCCCCAGCACGACATGAAACGCAACGTGTGTGCGACTGTAACATCGGCTACTGCTGAGTCAAAGAGTCGGAGCGCCATAGTCTACAAGAACAACAAGCTCTACTTTCGACACAATAGCTTTACAGATGATTTGCCTGTATGCATAGTATTGAAGGCGATGGGGTTAGAGACAGATCAGGAGATAGTGCAGATGGTTGGAAACGAGTTGCATCACTATGAAGGTCTCAGTCTCTCAATTCAAGACACACATACAGAGGACATCTTAACACAGCAACAAGCCCTTTGGTGGGTGGGAAAGAGGATTCGCCCAAAGATGCAGGCAAAGGGTTTCTTCACGCCAATGAAGGAGAAGGTGGTGAAAACTGATGCCAGCATAATGGATGAAGCAGTGGATACCCTCCATAGAGTAGTTCTTTCACATATTGAAACTACAGGCTCAAACTTTCGGCCTAAATCTAGGTTTATGTGTTTGATGATTAGAAGGATACTAGATGCAGTGAAAGACAAGACTTTGATGGATGATAAGGATTACTATGGAAACAAGAGGTTAGAGCTAGCAGGGCAGCTGATTGCTCTACTCTTTGAAGATCTCTTCAAACGCTTTAGCTCTCAAACAAAGAAGCAGGCAGATCAATCGCTAGGCCGTTTTCATCAGGCAAAAACGACGTCAAGAAAGGGTGAAGATATGGCTTATCCTGACTGCTTCCGGAACCTCCTTACCGACATCATAACAAGAGGTATGCAGGCTGCGATTAGCACCGGAAACTGGTCGATTAAGCGGTTCAAGATGGAGCGTTCAGGGGTTGCTCAGGTTCTCTCTAGGCTCTCCTTCATCGCTTCCCTAGGTATGATGACTAGGATAAACTCCCAGTTTGAGAAGGGCCGAAAGGTTTCGGGGCCGAGAGCTCTTCAACCCTCTCAATGGGGAATGCTCTGCCCATGCGATACCCCTGAAGGTGAATCCTGTGGTCTGGTGAAGAATCTAGCCCTTATGACTCATGTGACTACCGATGAAGACCCTACTCCGATTGTGGGTCTCTGCTTCTCTCTGGGGGTTGAAGATTCCGGTGCAATCACCGGTGAAGAGCTTCACAATCGGGAAACGTTTCTGGTTTTCCTCAATGGAACTCTTCTAGGAGTTCACAGGAGGCCTAAGCAGTTTATGAAGAGCTTCAGGCTTCTCAGGCGTAACGGCATGCTCGGAGAGTTTGTTTCAATCTACGAAAACGAGGCACATAAGGCTATCTACTTAGCTTCAGATGGTGGGAGGCTTTGTCGGCCCCTCATCATCGTTGAGAACGGAAAACCGAGGCTAAAAGCTCGTCATATGGCTCTTCTTCAAGCTGGAGAAGTAGGGTTTGTAGACTTCATCCGCAACAGCATCCTCGAGTGGATAGATGTGAATGAAGAGAACAACCTCTTTTTAGCTCTCCGAGAATCAAACATAACAAAGAGAACGACACACCTAGAGATAGATCCGCTGACTTTGCTAGGGGTGATTGCTGGCTTGATACCGTATCCTAATCACAACCAGAGCCCAAGAAACACCTATCAGTGTGCGATGGGAAAGCAGGCGATGGGCGCGATTGCCTTCAATCAGTTTATACGATGCGATACGCTCCTCTACCTCCTCGTATACCCCCAAAAGCCGCTCTGCAAGTCTCGAACCCTGGACCTCATCAAGTACGCGGATCTTCCCGCCGGTCAGAACGCCTCAGTCGCCGTGATGAGCTACTCAGGCTACGACATTGAAGACGCCATAGTGATGAACAAAGCCTCTATAGATCGAGGATTTGGCAGGTGTTTCGCGATTCGTCGTAATCTGGTGGAGATGAAGAAGTACTACAACGGAACGTCGGACCGAACCTTCTTTCCTGCAGCTCGAGAAGGTGATAGACACTCGGGAGACGCCTCAAATGCCTGGGGAAATCGGGGATCTTCAGCAGGAAACGGAGGAAATCGGGTGTCCAAGAAGTTTCAAGCTTTGGAGGAGGATGGGATAGCCCGGATTGGCGAGCTTCTCCATGAAGATCAGGTCTATGTCAACAAGTTTACGCCATTGAATACAAAAGATCACTCGATAGCAACTTCACAGCTCGCTGGGGGGGGAAGCTCTTCAGGTGGTAGCTTCACCTCAGCCCCACCCCCTGGAAGCTCTTCATTCTCGTTTTCTGCTGGCATTGAGCACTACAAGCCTTCTCCTGTAAAGTATAAGTCTCCCGTTCCTTCCTACGTTGATAGAGTTATCTGCACCGAGAATGTTGATGGGGCTCGAATCTACAAGGTTATCCTTCGTCAGACGAGGATTCCAGAGCTTGGAGATAAGTTCAGCTCTCGGCATGGGCAGAAGGGTGTGGTGGGTCTCATTGTAGACCAGGAAGATATGCCCTTTTCTGAGTCTGGATGGTGCCCTGATCTCATCATGAATCCTCACGGTTTCCCTTCTCGTATGACTGTTGGCAAGATGATGGAGCTTATTGCAGGAAAATCTGCTGTTTTAGACGGAATCTTCAAGTACGGAACGGCATTTGGAGGCACCAAAGTCGATGAAATCAGCAAAATCCTCATCTCCAGAGGCTTCAACTACTCTGGGAAAGAGCTGCTTACTTCAGGCCTCTCTGGAGAGCCTGTTGAAACTTATATCTTTGTGGGCCCCATCTTCTATCAGAAACTTAAGCATATGGTCCAAGACAAGATCCACGCAAGAGGGAGAGGCCCTCGTCAAATCCTTACCCGGCAACCTACTGAGGGGAGGGCGAAAGAGGGGGGTTTGAGGCTTGGAGAGATGGAGAGGGACTGCTTAGTAGCCTATGGAGGGAGTAATCTGTTGATGGAGCGACTTTTGTTTAGCTCTGATGTGTTTGAGGCGTGTGTGTGTGCGACTTGCGGTTTGATTGGGTATAATGGGTGGTGTACGTACTGCAAGAATGGAGAGAATGTGGGGAGTATACGGATGCCTTATGCCTGCAAGCTGCTCTTTCAAGAGTTGCAGAGCATGAATGTGTGTCCCAGGTTGTCTATGAAGGAGATATGAGGGGGGTAGGGGGGGGTGGGAGTTGGGGGCATACATGGGGGTTTTTTTGTGCGTGTGTGTGTGAAGATGGGAGTAAAATGGCTTTATTTTCGGTTATATATCTCTGTGTGCAGGGTGTGTGTTGTAACTGAAAGGATGATATCATGGGTATTTGCACTGCAGTGAATACCAATTAGGTGGTGCTTGAAGGTATGCGTGAGTGCGCCGATTTCGGGGACGGCTACGGGGTTGTTTGAGCGGGGTTTTGTGTGTGTGTTTTGGACTGAAGGCCTTGCAATAAAAGTGTTTTTGCAAGGCTAGTTTGCTTAGATTATGCTCACTCTATGCCTACAGGATGTAGCAGCATGGCAGACGGTAGGTAGTCTAATGAAAGCACGCAGCGTGCATGTTTATCTGATCATGAATGCTTTGTTTGTGTGTGCCCACGGAAAAGATTGAGTTTCGTGTGTGTGTGCGTGTGGTAACACACACGTTAATGACAGAGACTAGCCAAGAAGTATGCACATCATCTTCAACGTTTTTATAAACGTCTCCTTGCTAAGCAATAGCATGTGCCTCTGCGTATATGTGTGTATGAATTTGTGTTTTGGGTGTTTGTGGGATGCGTGGGGTGCGTGTGTTTGTCTCTGAAACACTTTGTTAGGTGTGTGTGTGCGTTTCCAGTATCCTTCATTACATCAAGATTGCGAGAAAACTACGAAAAGTGTGTGCGATTATACAAAGAATAAGGGAATGAACAGGAAACTGAAGAGCCTTTAAAGGAGCCCTTTTAAGGTGAATTTATCGGTTTTCTTCGATCAAATTCACCAAAATGAGGGATTCTTTGGTAAAGGAGTTAGTAAGATGGAGAAGATAGAGACGCTGCAGGTGAATATACCGAAGGTCACAAGTGTGGTAGAGGGTGGGGCTACAGAAGAAGGTAAACATGCACACGCACACACGAGCACACACTCGGTTTTAGCTTATGCTAGAGTAGCGTGACATGTGCTATCCGACCTGCTAAGCATTCTCGTTGATGCTAAGAGCTTCTTTCAACTTGACGTAAGCCTTTCATCATTCTGTAGAGAAGTCCAGCTCAAGAAACTAGTGGAGCTGCGAGCGGGCACACACAAGGCAACTATACATATGCTGCAAGTTGTTTGGAATATATAGCTACACGCACACAATTTTGGTACACACACCGTTGCTTGGAATATATGGCTACGCACACATAATCTACGTATGCACATTCTAGTCGTATACACTTTAGGCGAACGCACACACACGCGTGATTTAGCGCACACGCACAAACTGGCGCACGGCAACGAGCTCGCGAGCACACACACACACACGCACACGCACGCACGTGCTGTTACGCTCACATATACGCACACACACGCAAGCCCTCACACCTACAGACATAGCGCACCACCCCTGCCACACGCCGCATACCATGTTTCTCTAAACCTGGAAAAAACAAAGTGACAAAGCTTCTCCACATAAGCACTTGAAAGCTCCCAACATACACACACACTGCTCTTAATGAAGCACCTCCAAAGACAAGATCGATACTTCACTCCTTCCGAGTTGATACGGAAGCAAGCAATCGCTTTGCTCGCGCTTCATCATGCGTTCCTGCCGCATTGAAATTACTTCTCCGTTCACACAAATATTCACGCACACACACAGATAGGTTTACACACTCTATTGGCCCTCATCGCACCCCTTCTTCAAAGAAGATTCTCCTCTAATGAGCTTTTTCTCGTCTTGGGGTATACGTACCCTCCCTCTTCTTCAAGAAATCTCCAACTCTTTCTTTCCTCTCCCTCTTACATTAAGAGTGAGCGCTAGATTATGCAAATCTGACATTTCCTATAGTTTTTATCGCTCTTTTCACTACACTTACAAATATTCATCAAAGCCAATGGAACATGAAGATGCGGGAACTTTTAGGGGGGGCAGTGTAGATAATGCAGAAGCTTCAAAACTTCACGAGCTTACCATCGCTATTGGCTCTAATGAAGGAGGAGAAAATCGTATAAAAAACGTGGAAGAAGCAGTTTCTCTCCTTCAGCAAAAAGTCGGCAGAATCGTCGATTTTTCCTGCCTCTACCAGACTGTTGCTGCTTATGTTGAGCTCGGCTCCCAGCCTCTTTATTTGAATGCTGCTGTTCGCATGATGACAAGCATAAGTTCTCCATGGCGTATTCTTTCTATCTTGAAGAGCATTGAAACCGTATGTTGGGGGAGTGGAGGGTGG
>JADHZB010000629.1:383-13817 GCA_015657535.1 Nephromyces sp. MM_2019
CAAGCTATATGCTGCCACACACACAAGCACATCAAGCTATATGCTGCCACACACACAAGCACATCAAGCTATATGCTGCCACACACACAAGCACATCAAGCTATATGCTGCCACACACACAACCACTCTTTTAAAGAAAATAAAGCATGAAACACCTGAAATTATAAAAAAATTTCAAACTTCTACCATGGCAAGTAAGGAGCCCTGATGGTGAAAAAAATCACATTCATCCAAGCAGCAGGATTTCTGCGACCCCAGATATACGTCATGACATTAATCATCGCTCCGCTAAAGAAATATCCAACCCCGAAACAGGATGAAAAAACCTGCAATTTATTACAAGCATTAAAGGATAGTATATTGGATGATAATGCACAACTTCAGCAAACACACAAGGAAATTATAGAGAAAAAACTCGCCAAACAGCCTCAGTTATTGCATGGAGTATACACTAGCATAAAGCCCAAGATACTCTAGTAGCCATATCATGATCTAAAAAGACAAAAAATCCTGTTTGGCCTATGAAAACACACAGCAATATTGAAGAGGCCTAGCTACAAGTAGTGAAGGCTGTTTTTGGGATAATAAAAGAAACTGAAGATAATTTTTTCACAAGAAAAAGTTTGATGAAATTTTTAACACCTCGTTTTCCATGCATGAAAAATGAATTACTGAAGGAAATATATAATCATGACATTTGCATCAACTGAAAGAGCAGCTATAGAGAGAGTAGCAGAGAAGAAAAGCTCTTAAGACCGTGCAAAATCCAGGTAATAGAGTAAAAATCCGATATATAATGGTGGAAATAGGAGAAAACTAGGGACTATCGCATATTCGCAATACCCACAGATGAATTTTGAAGAAATTCAAAAGTTTTCAGGACTCAAAATACCATTATATAGCAGTAGTGATAGGCGTAAAATTGACACACAAGAAGAGAAGTTAAACTGACACACACACCACACACGGGAAATTGACACACAAAAAAGCAGCAGCAAACTAAATTACGGGGGTTGATCAGGGCACGTGAATTTTTCCTTCTTCAAGCTACCAAAAACGCAAAAAAAAAGTTTAAAATTACATCAAACACAAATTTCCAGAGCACACACCTCAATTTTCGGTATTTAAAGGAAAATTTCCAAAAAATCTTTAAAAAAAATCTCATTCGTTGAAATAAGACCATCTTCTAGCCCAGAAGGAATGAATAGACACACTAATATCCCCCTCAAAGATAGTATACCACAATCCTTTCATGAATCAAAACTTTAAGCTAAAAAAAATAGACAGTTAAAAGCATGGAATTCCTGAGAACAAATTCGCCTGTTATACTATGGAAATTTTCGCAAAAAAGTAAATTTTTCCATCACCCAGGAGCACTGGAGAGACAGTATATACTACCAAAAAAAGGCTTACCAGCAACATGCTACCAGTGCACACTAACATCCACAGAAAATCGGCGGATCGACGCTGAAACGCTACATTTTCCAAGGCACTACAATAGAATATCCTGAAGGAAAAAAATCCCTTACAGTTTAAAATAATTTAGTGACTATAGCCAGATAAACTCACTCAACTCAAAATATTTGAAAAATGCAAAAAACATCAAAGAGATGAGGATAGCAGAACAAAATGAGCAGACTTCAGCAACATGGAAGTAGCATTGGAGGATGTTTTTCCTTAAAACCAGCCTTTAAAGGAATACTCACAAATTGATAGATTTAAAGTTAAGCAAGAGAGAGATAAAGAAAAAAAGAGAAGATTTTCGGCCAAAAAAGGAAAGTATTAAAAAAATTTGAACAAACTAGGTGTATGTATAGTGATAAGGCATTTTTTAAATAGTTCAGTAGGATAAACACTATACCATTAAGTCGAAGCTTTTCAAAACTTCAATTTTCGATGTATAAAAGACTAGCTCAGAAGGCAAGAAAGAAGGACTAGTATCGCTATTATACATTCTGCCAGAGAGCCTAGAGCAAGGTTCAATGCCTTATGGCAAAAAGCAATCATCAACAAAAACTAACAAGACATATGAATTCCAGAAAAAGGGTAGTCCAAAAGTTCCAAAGAAGAGAAAACAGGTAAAAAGCCTCCAGATCTGCAAAAAAAAGAGAAAGCCTATTAATCAACGTAAAAACAGGCAAATCATCAATTGCCAGTGTGTAAAAAGCACTGCCTCTAAGCAAGAATTTAAGCTTCATAATTTACATATAGTAGCAACAATCGAACTTACACTGTACTGCAAAGTCTAGTTCGGACCATCCCACACATAATTTCACGAGAGTAAGTAATGCTTACGGTGCTTCATTGCACCAAACAATGCTAGTTATCTACTTGCATCGTATCCAAAGATTCTTCAGTTATTCTCCGGGTGTGTAGTCAAATCATTGAAAATAATCACAGCAGAAACTTCACTAAAACTAAGAATAAAAAGATACACACTTAGAACATCATAATTTTACGCAACTACCAAGTTGTGCGATAGCTAGGTATCAAGCAAAAACATTTAGTAAGGCTGTAACAGCTATTCATGGCGTAGTCTATACGTTTAGGAAAAAGAAGAACTTCGAGGCAACCAAAAGGCTCCTTATGTGGGCTTTTTCTTCAAGAGTATCGCAAATTTAGAGGAATGAACATAACTACCGCAAAATTAACAAATACATACACATATTACAAGCACGACGCAAATGACGCTCTTCTCTGGAATAGTAAATTGAATAATCTCACTAGAAAAATAGAAAAAAATATAAAACAGACTCAGCTATTGGATACCTCAAAGTTTTTCATGATCAGGCTCCAGTTCAGATACAAACTATAGGGGGAGATGATATCCAAGGAACATAAAATCATCAAACTGGTCGACAAAATCAGATAGCATCTTGTGACTGGCGGTAAATTGCCAAGCAGCTCGTCCAGCTGGACCATCTTCACCTCAAAAAGTTACCTTTCGCATTCGAAAGGCCCTGTGAAATGCTATAAAACTTTTACTGGAACTTGAGTGGAAAATCCTGGCTAACAAGAGTTGTGATAACCTCCCAACGATTCAGGGAAGCACTGCATAGACGCCGGCAGAGTAGCAATGACCTCTCACATCAGATTTAATTCATACCAATTTTCCTGCAATTAGGATTTTTTTGAGCTACTCGTGATTTCGCTCCATGGCCTTAACCCCAAGTAACACTCTAGATACCGCTCTTGGTAATGTTTACCCAATGTCGTGATAGCAAAAACCATTAGAATTCCATAGAGGTAAAATGATGAAAATTTCGTCAGTTGGTCAAATGACAAAAGTAACAGTGGGAGTTCACTTTTTTAGCGCGAAAAATGCGCAGCTGGGCAACCATCAAACGATAAAACCATTGCATGCCTCTCTTAAAGACATAAGGCGCAGGAAAAATGTAAAAAAACAGCGAAATATCTTCTTGTGTGAGCGCAGGGGTGGGGAAATGGGGAAAAACAGCAAAATACCTCCTTCTCCAAGAACAGCATAGGCAAAAACACGAAAAAACAGCAAAAGATCTCCTTTTTTCAGGTTTAACTTGTTATACATATGAGCTTCAATTACCGTATCGGTAAATTGAAAAGAAGTCAGATGTAGCAACAAAGTGCATGAAAACTTAAAAAGTGCATATATAAATGACGCAACTACAGGGTGGCAAGCGACGTAACTCTTAAATGATATAAAAAAAAATCGGTATTTTTTACGTAGAAAATCAGTTCAGAATAACAATTGTTTTAGGAAGTGGCCTGAAGTGTGTTGAGCTAAGTTTAGGCTCCTCGTGGATGAATAAAAAACGAGACCGATACTTGCGTGCTGTAAAAAAAGAGGAAAACTACCACTTTAGGCTGATGGGTAGAGATGAACAGTAATCAAAGACTTAAAATAGCAAGTAATCACAATGCTGCCAGTTTCCTATGGAAATTTTTGCGATTTCAGTAAAAATATATATAATTTCTCCTGTATTCACCTTAGAAATAGTAATGCTATATTGCAAAGCCAAGTTATCGTCGTCTAAATTCGTTTCTGTACTAATACTGCTTAGATAATGCGCATTGCTAGCTGATTTTCTTGTTCTAGTTAGGATCATTAAAAAAATCTTGGCATAATTACACATTGATTCCTGAAGGAAATAAATTAGATCGTCGATGGTTCTGTTATCTGTATGTTCAAATTTCACTTTTTTTCCTCGAATTTATGTTTTATAGAGATTCTCAGGAAAAACACCTTCTTGTTTCTAAGCACCCAATAGGAGACGGTCGTTTTGTGATTGGGCAAAAATCCCTATTTTCGCTTTAGGTATAACCCTTTAGAAAAAAAATTGTCCATACTGGTCCCAAAATGTTGAAGAGCAAGAAGGCACAAAGATTTTTCTGTTGCTTAAAGGTTTGGGACTCTGTGGGTTTGTCGTTGCCTTGGCAAGCCATGCCAGCGATGATACCAGAAACATTATGTAGGTAGAAGATTTGTGATGATCAGGGTGTGTGTTGATGTTCTCTCTAGAGGATTTGTGATGGTCAGCGTGTGTGCGTTTATATCCTCACTTTCTAATGGATGTGTCATGACCAATGGTGTCTTCATGTTCTCCCTTTCGGGAACATATCTGTTGATCTGGATCGAAATATTTGAGTTAGAAAACTTATGACAAGAGGATTTAATACCATACGTTAACATATGCTGTAATGGCTATTTTAGGCTTTTGACATAGCCTTAGTCAAGCATGCACACCGCTATTGGCATACCGCTTCTGGCTCACCAAATTCGAATTGCTTATTATCTATGTCATGCTGAGACAATATAGTAGTAGTGAGTATAAAATTATGGCTTTTCATATGATAATAGCAAGCCTATGAGTTTTTTAAACAATTTTGTTGCCGACAGGTCGTTGAACAAAATTCGTAAGATATGAAGCTTAAAGATGTATCCAAATATTGCGATTAGCTGAAATTGACTCTAAGGAAACGAATAAATATGTGACAGCAATATAAGCTTGAAAGCAGACTTTTTTTCGAAAATCAGATTATAATAAACAGCTAAACACCATAAGATTCAGTTATTACTTCTTTATGAAGGAAAAATCGCCTAGAAATTCCTGTCCAGGAGCAGTTTTTTAAGAAATAATAAAGGCTGTTCCATAAGAATTACCGCAAACATCTATAGTCAGTCCAAGACGGTCATAAACCTTGTTTTAAACCTTTTGGCATTGACAACACCCTCCTCCAAATATTAGCAGTAGCTAGTTCGTCAGCGAGTTTTTTTTATATATTGAGCGCGATATGCGGTTTACATAAAAAAGCATGGCAGAAGGCTAGGGCTTTTCCATGGAGTAGGCGCAAAATCAGGGCTCAAGAAGAGGGTAAAGCTGGAGTTTAAAGAATTGATGAAACACCCTTTTTTCTACCCTTTCAGCTGATTAGGAGGAATTCTATTAAATCCTACTTTGTAGCGCAAAAAAAGCAGACTATTCACATAATTTTTGCGTGTGTTTGGTGTTCTAAGTTATACAGTACGATAAATAGGGAAGAATCGTTTTTTCAGCAGGAAAATATATCTAGTGTGCGACTTAGATAAGAGACGAGCGGAGAGCTTTGACAGAATCGTTTAGCGTCTCATGGATCACCTTGAGAAGGTTTTTTAACGCTAGAAGCTGGTGACTTTTTTATACTACTGTTCCCATCTAATCTTTTGGATTTACCCAATTTTACCCACACACATACTAAATGGAATACGCAATTCCAGAGTATTGCAGGATTTTCAGGAGCTGTTTTCGAAGGATAGAGATTGTACAAAGGAAAAATATTTATATTCCGTCAAGATTCTGAAAGCTTTTCATAATTGGCTAATAGGATTTACCAACAATAAAATTGGCACTTTTCGATTTAAGCAACAAAGTATGACACAGTGCATGATCTGAACATGAATTTAGACTATGAAAGCCTTGAGAAATACTTCAATTGCACTGAAATCGACATTCATACTATGAGGATTCCGTCTAGAAAGGCAACACCTTCAAGGTTTATACCGAAAACCTTTTTCACTCTCTAGTATAATGTACAATTATAGTTTTTTCTGAAAAGAAAACTCCTATAATGTTTATACCCAAACCCTACTTCACCCTCTTGTATGATATAAAATTCTGTTCCCGTCGAAAAAGACAACTCCATCCACCTTTACACCCAAATCCTCCCACTTGTGTGTTTAAGCAGACTGATTTCCATATGTATAGCTTTATCTCGACTCTGTGATTTATTTTCTTGGAGAAAACTGCACAATGACAAGAGTACTTATTATATTTGGCGCGACCCACGAAATCCAAGCTCCGCTTTTCAACTGCCTGTTGTGTGCGGAAGTCCTGGCAGCTATGTCAGTCCTTCAGAGGCAACCAGTCAGCCTTGGTAACCCGTGTGTGTGGAGGTAACTGGCAACACACAACCCTCAAAAAAAAAAGGCCTTCCAACTGTGAAATATACCTATTATATCTCATATATGCATCGTATACCTCATATATGCCTGATATGTACTATCTACCATATATGTATACATTGTATACCTCATATATATATCCCATATATTATAACCCCAGCCTTTCCAGAGTTAGCAGTCGTCACAGCCTGCATTTCGCCAAAATCCGCCTCTGCGGGATACTAGCCACAGTCAATGCCCGTTCGTGTGTGCCGCGCAAAGTCGAACTTCCCCCCCTTTACGCGTACTCCCTTCGCAACACGTGTGTGCGCTCCACAAATTCGCTTCAAAATATTAGCTACACACTGAGAGAAATGCTTCAAATGTGCCTCTGCATTGCTGCTTCTTCTCTACTCAAATAACCGCCACATTACACATTGCATACGCCACACACACATTCACATCTTCGGGCACATAAACGTATAATATATCACAATAGTAGGGTTACACCGGCATACACACAGGCATGTTATGTTTGTCTCTCAGCGCGCACAAACTGTCCCCATGTGTTCATATAACTTGGCGTGTGTAGACGGGGTATTTTCTACGTTTTTGTACCAACCCCTGGTCCTTTATGAAGGTGTTTCGCCTTACTGAGAGGACACATGACTTTGAAGTATACTACCCTCGCAACTTTGTGTGTAGTTCTCTGTTTACTTCTTCTAATGCAGGGAGGAAGTTATAGGGCAATTTTTTGGCAGAAACAAAAGACTTCATATAATTTACGACTTTTGCCCGTGGAGTATACAGGTGTGTGTGGAATTTTTTGAGGGGGAATCCGGATAGATAAGATCCTCGGTGAAAGGGCATAGTAGGTGATAAATTCGAATGAAAAAGAGTTGAGGTTGTCGTCTTTTTTAAACTGCTCATTATCTTGCTTGGCCATGGGGGATGAAAAACTGTGACCAATGGATTATTTTAAAGTATTGGATGGCGTAGTAACTGTTTTCTACGGTTTTATTGCTTGAAAAGGCTTGTATTCGGGATTTTTTGCTTAGGTTTTTGTATCGAGCAAACCACACGGGCGTCTCACTGTTGTGCCAATGAGTTTATTTTCTCTCTTTAGTGATCTTTTGAGAAGGCAGCAATGCTTAGGGGGACTCTAAGAAGATGCGCTTTATCTTATTTACCTACCCGCTTTTGGGTTTATCGTTAAGGGTTGTTTTTCAAGAAGCTTGTGCGAGCTGCCCGTTGTAGAGGATGTTCATCTATGTATTGTGTGATTCGGTTGCAGTAATTAGAGGGGTGGATTTTGTATGTGAACTGCAGTAATTAGCAGACTGGCACAAAAGTGGCACACGCACGGGCACCCAAGCACACACACTAGCAAACATAAGCACACAAACGCGTACACACCCAAATATGCACACAATAAAGCAGCATTTGCTTTTTTTCGTCTCTTGCGCGTTGTTTTGCTGATTTGCATCTCTAATGCCTTATGAAGGTTTCATTTTTGTTTATGACTTGAAGCTCTGCTTCATCACAGTGCATCAGATCGCCCTCATGGGGTGAAGAGGAAAAAGTTTTGTGTTTTACATTGTTTTTCTTTAGGAAATCTTCAGTTGTGTTTTACATTGTCTTTCTTTAGGAAATCTTCAATCGTGTTTATTTTTGTATTTCTTACTCTTTATAGCAAAGATCATCATTTTTGTATGTTTTTTGATGTTTTTTCTTGCTGGATTCTCTGTACTTGGTGAATTGAGCTGTTTTTAGGTGATGATACTTGGTGATTTTGCTGCCTCGATCAACTCGGAAGTTTCTCTGGTTTTTGTGATGTATATGTGTTATTTTTCATTCTATGAGTCTTATTAGAAGCCGCTTTGAGTGCTTTATACGATGATTTAGGATTATAGATTTTATTTTAAACTATTTATTGGTAAGTGTGTGGATATAAATTTTTTCCCATGTGTTTGAATGAGCAGGGGTTACTTCTTTGTATGCGTTAATGGTCTATTCTTCCTGTTTATGTATAAATATCTACTTCTTTGTGTGCGAGTTAACTATCTCCTCTGTATTCATTCAGTAAACCATGTTTTTGGTGAGTATTCTCATGATTGGAGGCTATCATACAGTACATTTAACATCTCAAGAAACCTCTCTGCTTCTGCTCTTTAACTTTTCTCAGCTTTATCAGTGAAAGCTTCCTCTCTTGTTTTTGGAGAAATCTGATGAATTCTTCTCCATACATACCTCTGTTTCCTTCTTTTATATCTCCTTAAAATATTTTGAAGAAGCAACTGGAAGTTTTCTTCTGAGCCTACGATTTTGGTTTTTCAAGCCTAAAGGCACTCGTCGTGATTAAACGTCTAAGTTAAAAAGGTACTGTAATCATCTTGATCTTCATTCTCTTGATCTTCATATTCATCTTTCTTTCTCGAATCGTCCAAACGGATTTTCTTCATAAATTCCTAATAGTCTTGTTCGGTATATATATATATATCTGTTGCTCCAAATTGAGTGAAGATTCGCAGATATTTGGCTCTTTTTTCTTTAATATATCTCTCGCTGTCTGCTAAAACTACACGCACACACGCATGCTGGCTGTCTTGTTCTTTGTTTTTTGGGTATTATCTGAATTGCATATACTTGCTGTATGTTGTCACTGTTTTCTATGTATAACATGCGCACTTAGCTTAGAAATTGTGTGTTCCACTCTTTTCCACCACACACTAATCATATGTATTCCACTCCTTAATCTCCAAAGAAGAAATATCACCAAAAATGATATTTTCGCTCATCTTTTTCTGTATAGATGAAGCATATTCTTCCCTTTTTCTCCTCTTCTATTTCTTGAGCTGCAGAAGATGATTTTTTATTCCATTAAAGTTGAACCTCTTTAATTTCAGCATTTTACATGTTTTTATTGTATAATTTTTCCCTCTTGCTCATGTTTTCACAGGTGTTTTTTAGGAGAATTTTTACCACCAACCTAAACTTCACTTTCTTCTCCGATTTGCTCTCCTTGGGTCAAGCTACTCCCAGTTCATTATTGGGTCTCTTCTCTTATATTTACACACACACACACACACACACACACACACTCGGAGAACCACCCTTCCCTATCGCTCCTTCCCCTTATTAATGCTATCTTTCTTCACTAAATTCATCCTTGCAGCGCACAAAACACTGCACACACGACTTTAAGCGTATCATTAAACCCCCTTGGAGTGTGTGCCAGTGCTTCTCTCTTGGTAAACATTTTCTCTCCGACGAAATGCCTAGAAAGAGAGCCCGTGGAAAGCAGGAGATGGGGCAAGAAAAGTCGGAAAAAGACTTTGCAGAGGCTACCAGCATTGATAAGGAACATGGTGATCAGCAGGATCAAATTGATAATATGGAAGAAGTGGCTATAGTTACAACGGAGGCTGAGGTTGAGGCTGCGGTAGTGAGCCCTTGTGATTCTAAATTTTCGCAGGAAAGCTCGTTTCTTGTGGGAGATGAGGCTGTTTCCAATGAAGTCCAGCAGATCGCTGAAAGCCCTTCAACCCGCAAAGATTCGCAAGGAAAGGAGAAAGTTCAGACACCTGAAAAGGCTGGGAATCGTAAGGGAGGGGCTTCAGCTGCTGTGGGGAATGAGGAAGCAGCTGCTCACGGCGATTTGGAGGGAGCTGCTGCGGTTGCTGCTACTAACTCCACCGTCTCCTTGCCAGGTGGAGAAGTCTCTACAGCAGAAGCAATGGTTAGCAATCTGACGGGGAAGGAGCAGTTGACTAAGGACGATGAAGTTGCTGCTGTTGAGGGGGTTTCTGAAAGTTTCACTTCAGAGGCTTCTAAAGTATCTAAAGCAAGCGTTCCAGGCAATGAAGATGAGGCTGCTTTACACTTGTCTTCAGCCGAGATTCGGGCTGCGGACGAAGATTTTGATGAGTTTAAAGGCGCAAAACGCCCGCGTCTGGACTTGGGAGGACTGCAGGAGATTGCAACTTCCGAAGCCGCTGCTGTGATCTCGAAGAGCGATGGATTCGTGTCAATTCCCCTGCAAAAGCCTGAAGATAAAGGCTTTATCAACACTCTTCCTGGCGATTATCTTGCTGGACAAGCAGCGGTTTCCGAGCTAATGACTGAGGCTGTGCATGCACAAGCAGGTGAAGCTTCTGCTTCAGAGCAACCTTCTCACGATGGTTTAGAGGTTAACATTGGCTCAGCAATTGGCAACCCACCTCAGATAGTAGATATGAAATCTGAAGAAGTAGCCCCCTTATCGATGGATTTGGAGGGAAATCAAGAGGAAGAGCCGAATCTCAGTGGAGGTCTCAAGGAAAGTTCTGGTTATCACGATATCGATGGAATGCAGGGGAGGACGGATGAATCGGAGTTTTTTACCCCGGAATTTACGGCCTCAGCTGCCTCTAATGATGAACTTAAAAAAACCGGTATTCTTGAAGCTTCTCACACACAAACCTCTGAAAAGACTGCCAAATCTGATGAAACGGTTGGAGTTTCGGCTGGAGAAAGTTCTTTCGCAGCAAAAGATTCTGCAGTTTCTGGGAAGAAGGCAGCTGAAGAGCAGGTTGGAGCTCGTAGTCAGTCCAAATCGACAGATTCAATGCAGGAAAAATCGACGCTTGACGCAAAAATAGATTATCCTTTCTTGGAGGATGAAGCTGATGAACCAGCGAAGCCCGATCTTCGCCCAAAAGTGAGCAAGTTTGTGTGTTTGAGCGAGATGGATTCGACGATAAACTCAGTTTGCCTTACTGATATTGGAAACTGCATCGATGAACCGGTAGCCGCCGTTCTTACCAGCGATGAGCAGCATTTGCCGATTAAGAGTGGCTCTTCAGCTGCTGGATCTCCTTCAGTTGCTGAGAGAAGAGTTGATGAAGGGGGGAAATCCTCCTCCCTTTCTCACACCCTTGGTGCTCCAGCAGGTGCTGCTGCTGGTTATAACGTAGGAAGTCAGATTGTTACTTCAATCGGCTCGGGAGGTTTTCAGTATCTTCTGGCAGGTATGAGATCAAACTGTGGAATCTCAGCTGGTCGATATGCTTTTGAAGTGAGAGTACTGGATTTCCAGCCCAACATACCCTGCCAGCGTGAGCGTGTGCGAGAGGGTGAAGCTGCTATCGCAGGTGCAGTAGTGCCTAGGGGATTGGCTGTAGCTCCTTCAGGAGTCGATGGAGGGCATAGCACAACGCAATTTGTGAGAGGGCATATCCGAATAGGTGTGTGTACGTTGAATGATACTCTTTTTCTCGGCGATTCTGCGTCAAGCTGGGGCTACGACAGCGATGGTAGCATTCATCGTGATAGCCAGTGTTACAAGCCAATAAGCTCCAAGAGGATAGAGAAGTATGACGTCATCACGATTGTCGTCCGCATGCAGGAGTCGCTGGAATCTTCTTCTGTTGAAGATGCCTCTTCTGCAGGGGGTAAAGGATCGAAAAATCTGCCTGCCGATGGCGTTTCTTCGACTGATAACAAGGAGCCTAAAGCTCCCTCTAGAGTTGATGCTTCTATTGATGAGGCAAAGGCAGCTAAAGGAGCTACAAACGAGGTAAAAGCAGAGTTTCCTGCTGATGCTGCACTCTCAAATGCAGGAAGTAAAGAAGACGGAGAAAAAGCCGACTTTGATGCGAGCGAATCAGCAATCGTTGTGAAGACTGAGAAGAAGGAGTCTGCACCTTCTTCTGTGCTTGAAGCCTCAAATATTGCGAAAGTTACTGCACACAGCGATGAGCTTCAGGATACTAGTGAGCTCGGCGAGAAGCTTCCAGAGAAGAAGGTTGACTGTATACTCAGCGTCTTCCGGAATGGGCAGAGGATGTGTGCTCCGCAGCGAATTCCCTGGAAGTACCTCAAAGGACATAGTGTGTTCCCTTGTGTTGCCTTTAGAGGAGCTACTCTCATTGTGAACTTTGGAGCTGTGGGTATACAGAGGCCTCTTCCTTTCTCTGTGCGTTTTTTGCAGGATGCTGCTGAAGAAGATGTAGAATGGTCGGGACTTGTTAGACCCACTGATCGCAAGTATGAGGTGATCTTCCCTGTAGGCATACCTAATGAAGGCACTTTTGATTGGATAGACTATTTCATGGAGCAGAATCCAAGCAAATACGTTGAACTCTCTGACAGAATGCTAGTCAATTGGGCTGTGAAGAGTGGTTTGCAAAAGCTCGCTCCTTTTCGTCGAAGAGGGAGAGAATATGACGATTGTTTAGATAAACCATTGTTTAACTTTGGAAACTATCTTTTAGATGAACCAGGAAACTTTAGAAAGACGGCTAAATTGCTTGCTTTAGCGAGACAGAGGCATTACATCTCCATGGAGTTGAAGAAGAACTTAATAAGGTTTGTTGTGTGCGAAATTGGGGGGTTGGTGTGTTGGGACATGTGCGAGTGGGCGATTGGGAGATGAAGAGGGAGTTCTGCTTGGCATTGTGGTGGTGTTTTGAGACGAAGGTGGATTTCTTGTTTGATCTTGAGGAGGTAGTGATGATGAGAGGTGATTGAATTTGTGTGCTGGGTGATTAAGAGGGTGGGTAGGTTTTTCACTGGTTGAGTGATTGGTGTGTGTGTTATCGTCCTTTATAAAGCCACCTACTTTTGCCGCTTGCAATGGAAGGAGCATGGTGTGTGTTGAATTAGGTAGAAATTGTAGTTCATTCTATACGGTTAGCTGGCTGTAGCTGAGCTCATTGTTGGCCACACTCTTTACTTTTTTAGTCTGTTTTTGCATGAAATCACTCATTGTGTGTACTTGTGTGTGTGTATATTATTAAACAGTGCTGATAGACGGGAATCTCTTCAAGATTTTGAACCTAGCTGGTTTAAGAAGATCGCGTATGTAGTGATGGGTGAGCCTCCAGAGGAGTACAAGGAACGCCAGCATAGTCTTCAAGCGAAAAGTATCGCCGATGGGCTAATCGCAAGGCCAAGGTGCCCTTCATTCATTGGGAATATGATACTTTGAAGTTTTTTTTAAGTGGGAGATAGTGTGTGTGTGTGTGATATACGTGTCGTGTGTGTGTGATATACGT
>JADHZB010000631.1:0-15000 GCA_015657535.1 Nephromyces sp. MM_2019
GTGTGTGTGTGTGTGTGTGTGTGTGTGTGTGTGTGTGTGTGTGTGTGTGTGTGTGTGTGTATGTGTGTGTGTGTGTGTGTGTGTATGTGTGTGTGCATGTGTGTGTGTGTGTGTGTGTGTGTATATATATATGTTTCTTTATGTGTGTGTGTGTAAAGTGTGTGTGCAAAGAATATGTAGGGGAATGTGTGTGTGTAAGAAAATTACTTTGATTTATAGATTTCATTCATATATTTTGGTATTTCATTTTCAATGACAGATATCAAATTAAAACGAATTTCTGTATTAGCGTCATTTTCAGATTGTAGGCTGAGAATGTGTAAATAAAGAGTGTATATAAATAAACAATATATGTAGAAGAGAATAAAAATGTGTAAAATAAATTAATTCATATAAACCAAATTAAACAGACTTGTTTATCCTATGTTTCAAACGATTATAAACCAATGGGTGCCAATCATCATTTTGATATTCACCAAGGCAAACGGGTGACTACGTATATACACACACATATATATATATATATAATATTTTACACACACATACACACACACAAATATAAGATATATAGTATACACCAAATCACATAATTAATACATATAAGGTGATATAGATGCGCCATCCCATCATACAGCCCTCTCTCTCTACACACTCACGCATCCACCCTATACAAACACACAGTCACTCCCTACACACACACAGTCACTCCCTACACACACACAGTCACTCTCTACACACACACAGTCACTCCCTACACACGCACACACACAGTCACTCCCTACACACACACACCCACCCTATACACACACACAGTCACTCACTACACATACACAGTCACTTAATACACACACACAGTCACTCACTACACACATCCCCATTCTCATCCTATACACACTCTCCCACCCTATACACACATATACCTGTGCAAGACCATCTAATTCATAGACTTTCCCTTTGTAAGGGACATAGCTAATAAAGTGAAATGCATCATTTTTAGAGTGTGTGTGTGTATTCATAAACTCAAAAGGTGTACTTCCACTAAATGAATTGTGGACATCACGAACATGGTGGTTGTGTGTAATGGCTAGACCTTGTAGCTCAGAGTCTGAACCATCACAAAACATTCTAATTCCCTCTAAAACTGATCCTAAATTTACTTCTCTTTGATTAAGTAATACAGAGAGAAGTGCAATAGTTGCACAGGCATTATTTACAACCTAAAAACATACAAACATATATATATATATATATATCTAGTCATATACACATGTACATTATATACATATATAAATATGCTATACACACACACACGCATATATATATATATATATATATATAGTCACACACATGTACACACACACACACACATCACATACACACACACATCACATACAAACACACACACATCACATACAAACACACGTCACATACACATCACACACACACCACACACACATCACATACACACCACACACACACCACACACACACCACACACACATCACACACACATCAAACACACATCACACACACATCACATACACACCACACACACACATCACATACATACACATAAACACACACCCCACCCCACCCTACATACATAAACCCCAACCTGTTTAGGGGCAAAGAGGCCTTGGGGTATATTATCAAAGGATTGATTGAGGTTATCTGTGTGTGCAATTTTGGCTTGATTTCCATCATATTTAAATAGAAATATATAGCCAAAATATTTCTTATCATCTTGACAATTGTGTGCTAAACTTTCTAAATCATATATTTCTTGAAAATCAAAACCTGTACATCCCAATTGTTCAATTAATTCATAAAATACACCAGGGTCACTCTCAATTAGACACCAGTTGTCTGTTTCATTGGGTGTACTGACACTCATCTTTACACACACCTTTATACAATAAACACAATTTGTGTGTAGGGTTTGTGTGTGTGTATGTGTAGGGGTTGTGTGTGTGTGTGTAGGGGTTGTGTGTGTGTGTGTAGGGGTTGTGTGTCTGTGTGTAGGGGTTGTGTGTCTGTGTGTAGGGGTTGTGTGTCTGTGTATGTGTAGGGGTATAGTGGGGGATTGGTGTGTGTAGGGGTGTAGTGGGGGATGGGTGTGTATTGGTGTATGTGTGTGTTTATGTATATATATATATATATATAAAGTATATAGGTTTATGAATATATATTTATATATATATGGTTATAAATATATATATATATATACATAAGTATGTAATAAATGTAAATTAACAAAATGTATATATAATAATGTGTATGAATAGATATATATATATGTATAGATAATAATTGAGTAGATATGTGATTGTGTGTGTGTTATGTGTGTAAATTAAGTGCTTAGTTTTGTTAGTAAAATATATATAATAATACTAATTTTTGAATTAAACAATGAAATTTATCTGATTAAAAGTAAATAATAATTTTGTACGAGACAAATAAATAATAAATCACTAAAAAATAATTTGATTTATTTTTTTATACTTATATATACACGCATGTTTTTAATTATATATATGTATATATATTATTTTTATATAAGTTCGTTAAAAAGGAGTAAGTTATTTGTACACACAATTGTGTGTGTGCCTGTGTATAAATATTTGAAGGTCATATATATATATATATATATTTATATAAGTTATATGTATATTGATGTATATATATATGTATACATATAACTTGTATCTAGTATATGTTACTAATATATGTATGTGTGTATGTACTGTTAATATTGTGCAATATATGTATCATCAAAACGTGTGTATACTTTATCAGTGTGTGTAACATTTATTTACGATCTGTTTATGTGTATATAATCAATCTATCATGATTGTATATATATTATCAATAGGTCTGTGTAATAATTATAAGTTTAATAGTAATATGTGTGTAATTCGTGGCATGTTTGTGTGTAATCAACTGGAGAATGTATTAATAAGACATAAATTTGTGTTTAATATCTTAATTTACTTGTGTGTGTAAACAACATTTTGTTTGTGGAATACTTTATTATGCATTATTAAATAGTAAAATAGCTACTATTATGTATATGTGTGTATGTAGAGTTTGATAACTATTTCAATCATTTAACTCTTTAATTAAACCATTTATAATTTATTATCATTTTAACTTTAATTAATCTTTAAATTATATATATATGTGTATTTGTTTATGTGTTATGAAAATTCATTAATTTATATATGCGTGTGTGTTTGTGTGGTGTGTGTATTTGTGAATGTGTGTGTGTATTAAATAATAAGGAAATTCAATAAATTAAGAGTAGATAAGATTAATTTTGAAAAATTTTATGTTTTTGTGTGTGTGACTAACAGCATTATTTTTATTAATTTTTACGAGTTTAAATTTATTTTAAAATTTTAAATATATATATATATATATATATTTATGTAATCTTGTATGTGTGGTATATGTATATAATTATGTGTGTGTATGATTATGTATATATGTAATCTTATATGTGTGTGTATATGTATATAATTGTGTGTGTGTGTGTGTGTGTGTAAGTAAGTGATTACGTATGAGTGTGTGTGCGTGTGTAAGTGATTATGTATGAGTGTGTGTGTGTGTATGTAAGTGATTACGTATGAGTGTGTGTGTATAAGTATGTAATTATGTGTGTGTATATGTGTATATATGTGTATGTGTGTGTATGTAGATGCTTATTTGTGTGTCTGTGTGTGTATGAATATAAAGATGTGTATATTAGTTCTTTTAGAAAAAAAAAATATCAAAAATTATAAAAATTGTAGAATTTAGCGAAATTTAACTAAATATATAAAATGTGTGTAAATCATTTATATTTATTTAAATTAATCTTTCTGTCATTCTTTATGTCAGTATATATCTAATGAGACTTATTAACATTCTCTCTCTCTATATATATATATATATACATATATATAGAAATTATGTGTGTGTGTGTATGTGTGTATTGCTAGTAATGATCAAATAGGTACATAATTTTCCTTTCATACAATACACAATAAATATCGTAGAAAATGCACACACTTATCACCCTCTTTTCACCTCTTCTAAAAAAAATGTTTGTAAATATTTATTTAAATAAACTAATAATTATAAATAAAATTTATTTATATAAATAAAGGGCCTATGTACAACACCCAGATAATGCTGGCCTTGGATTCATAGGTACACGGGGTTCTATTTATCATACAGAATTAAAATTAAGATTTTGTGTGTGTGTATGTTTCTGTGTGTGTGTATGTATATGTGTGTGTGTGTGTGTTTTTTTTAAGGTTTGGTGTGTGCATATGTATATATAAGGTGTATGATTGTGTATATGTCTGTTTAGGTGTGTAAATTTAGATGTTAGGGTGAATGTGTAGGTGTGTGTGTATATGTTTGTGTAAAATTGATATAAACTTTGTTTACCTCCAGGTGGATTGGTTGGACCTGGCTTAATACCACTAAACTGAAATAATAAATAAAATAGAAGGGGTATGGTTTGTGTGTGTGTGTGTGAATAGATGTATAGGTTAAGGTGTAACAAAGTAAGTAGAAAATGTGTGTTGTAATGATTTTTATTATATTTCAGTAATTACCTCATTATTAAGGTTATACACACCATTATTTAAGTTTTCAAAGATTTTTTTAGCAGTGGATACAAATGCCTATAAAAAAGTGTGTAAATATCATCCAAAATTGATGTTATTAATATATAGAAGAAATGTGTATAAATACAATCGAATTTTATTTTATTTATAAATGTGTAATGTGTGAGTAAACAAACATATTAAATAAGATAATACATACCTCTTCAACATTGTGGGCAGTTTTAGCAGAGGTCTCAAGGAATATCAAACCATTGTTTTTGGCAAACATATTACCTACGTAAAGTATTATTATGTGTGTGTATGTATGTGTGTGATTTTTGGGTGTGTGTTTATGTGTTTATGTGTGGCTGTATATGCTGTGTGATTTGTGTGTGTGTGTGTGTATGTGAGGGTCTGTATGTCGTGTGATTTGTGTGTGTGTGTGATTTGTGTGTGTGTGTGTATGTGTGAGTGTGTTTGTTTGTGTGTGTGATTTGTGTGTGTGTGTGTATGTGAGTGTGTGTGTGTGTGTGTATGTGTGAGTGTGTTTGTGTATGCGTATAATTTGTGTGTATGTGTGTGTGTGTGAATCATATACACACTCACCTTCTTCACGAGTAACTTCTCTACCATCCAAATCACATTTATTTCCAATCAACATAATTATCATGTGCGGATTTGCATTCTGTCTTACTTCATCAAGCCACTTAGTAAGATGATCAAATGTATCTCTCCTAAAATGAATAGTGTGTGTGTAAAATATATGTGTGTAATATATAAAATTATCAAATTATTAGATGTTTGATAGGGTTTTAAGTGTAATTTATCATGGGTTTGCATTTTTTCAGTGTGTGTAAAGTGTGTGTAAAGTGTGTGTAAAGTGGTATAGGTTTGTGTTTGTAAAGTTGACTGGAATTGAGTTATTTGTGTGTATAATTACGTTACATCTTTTATCGCAGGGTAATCTATTACTATTGCAAGTGTGTGTAACATAGAAATATCCAGATAGGGAGTAGATATAAAAAATAGTTAAAGCGATTAAACAGGATTAGAAAATTTGTAATGAAATTTATATTAATGCATTATATATTATTATTTAATTAAATACGCAAATGTTATACATACACACACATTATACACAAACACAAAATACACACACACACAAATTATATGCATACACACATTGCATACATACATACATTACATACACCCAAGTATTACACAAAGAAACATATATTACACACATATTACACACACAAACACAAATAAGTATTACCGTGTGATATCATAGACAAGTAGAGCACCTGCAGCCCCACGGTAGTACGAACGTGTAATTGACCTAAATGATTCTTGACCAGCCCTGTGTGTGTAAATATAAAACATAAAATATTTAGTGGCTGTGTATAAAATGGAGTGATTAAATCTATTATATGTTTGTGTAAAACACACCTTTCTAAGAAATATATATAAATATATATATATGCATCAATGTGTGTGTGTATGTGAAATAAATATAAATTTGGATTTACTAAGAAAAAAATAAAGAGTTATCATTTGGGTGTGTAAATGATCTAGAAAAGTTATCTTTTGTATGTTTGTGTGTATGTGTACATATGTTTTGTTTGTAATTTCATGATGTGAGTAATATCTATACAATGATAAACTCACGTATCCCATATTTGTAATTTAATTTGTGTGTTGTCTAGTGTAACATTTCTAGTACCAAACTCAACACCAATTGTTAAGTCATGATCGTTCCTGAAACGTTTGTCAGTAAATTGTAGATGTAAACAGGATTTTCCAACACCTATTATATATACAAACAATGAAATTATATATATGTATTGTGTGTGTGTAGGAATGAATATGAGTGTCTAAGTGTGTGTGTAAATATAAGTATCTTGGTGTGATGATGTGTGCTTAAGTGTGTGTGTATGTACAAGTATTTGGGTGTGATAATGTGTGTTAAGTGTGTGTGTAAGTACAGTATCAGGGGGTGATGATGTTTGCTTAAGTGTGTTTGTATATATATTTGTGTGTATCAGTATCTGCCTTGTAGATGTGTCTGTGTTTAATTATGTTTGGTTAAGTGTGTGTGGGTCTGTATCTGTGTACGAGTGTCTGTGTGTGATTATTCGTATCTAAATATGTGTATGTGTGTGTGTGCTTGTATCTGCATTTGTGTTTATATCCATATGTAGGCTGTGTGTTTAAGTGTGTATGAATAAATGTTTCAAAGATAGAATATGATTATATATATAAATCTGTAAAAATATACACTTTTTTTGGATACCATTTATTTTGTAAAGTGTGTATTATATATAATTAATATACATACATATTAACTCTATACCTGTATCACCTATAATTATATATTTAAATAACCACTGATATGGGGTCATGCTTCAAATGTTAGTATATAATCAGAATCATTCGAATGTGTTAGGAATAGTATCGCTAAAAGTAAAACCTAATATGAAAAAAAAATTTATCAATCATGTGTGTAAACTTTAAAAGTGGTCTATAATTCGAAATTACATAATAAATCTCAACACTCATATAAATACAAAAAATGTGAACTGATTCCCAAACAAAATACAGATAGTTATAGTTTAAAATAGCACACCAAACAATCCAAATAATGAACCCACACATATATAATATAAATATATAAAGATACCAAACATGCTAAAAATCGTTATAAAATGAAAATCTGACCCATAGTCAAAATCATATATCTATAGTGCAGCATTATATATTAAGTGTATAGGCAAAAATTTCATAAATTCTAAAGGTATACACCACACCATATATGAATCTTGCAAACTAGTTACACACACAACAAATCCCCCAGCATCATATATATAAATAGGATAGAATAGCATAATACCTCAAGAGTTTTGGCTCTTATGGCTAGTGTGTACAAATCTTTCCTGTGTGTATAAGGTTTCTTATATAAATTCAGGTGCGAAAGATAAAAAAGTGAATGGAAATGTGTATGTAATTTTTAATCTAAAAATTGTTATTACCCCTTTACAAAGTGATCATAACAATCACCCCTCTATGATTGAATTTATATAAGAAATTTCATATATATAGTTTGTGCTAATAAAGTTATAAGCAAAAGTGGACAGTGTAAATATATATATGTATATATATGTAGAATAATAGCTCACGAAATGTTGATTTCGGAGCTAGGGCATTGAATAGTATGCAAGCTTATATATTTCAAATCAATTTTAAGACATATATGTAGCAATGGGCATGTGTGTGTATATCTAATGTAAGACGTTTTATATATCACATTACTCTTAGCTAAAAACTATACTCGTTTAATAACTAAGAAAGGAGTAAATTAGCTAGATTTCAGTGTGTGTGGTTAGATAGAGTTCATTTGAAAATTTGTGTGTGTATGTATGTGTACGTGTGTAGGGCTATGTGATACTCGTCTAAAAAGCATAGAGAGGTTATTTTAATGGGTGCATAGGTGGGGGAGCGAGGTGTTTCTATTTGCTCGATATAAAAATCAGGTTGATAAGTATATGATGTGATGTTTTGTGCGTAGATAGGTGGTGTTATCTGTTTTAAGTAAAAGTTTCATTCAATCTAATTCAATCTATGATTAAAATTTCGTGTGCTGTAAAGTAGTGTGTGTAAATATGCTCGAGTCTGGGTTTGTTTGCAGATGATATGTACACAGAAATGCCGGTTTGGCTGAGAGTTTGAGCTTATATAAAGTTGCTATGCGTGAGCTTGCGTGTGCGCGAATGTGTGCAAGTGTAGACATGTTTACGCTAGAAGTTTAAACAATAATAATAGTAGTATGTTTTGTCAAATCTAACTTTAAATTTCAGAACCATTGATTCAATTCTATAGCTATATCATAAACTTAATTTTTAAAGAGTTGTTCAATAAAAGTAAACTTCTCTGAATAAATAGAAGGCGTAATGATTTGTGTAATTTGTTTGTTTTTATAAATCAATTCATCATGATGAATTTGTTTATTTCCATTGTGCTATAATGGAAAATTTTAAAATTAGAAGTTTCTTTTTGAATAAATTCAAATCAGACTTTATTTAAGCTTAAAATAAACAATAGGTAATCCAATTTGTTAGTTTCTAAATTATGGAAAATATAACAACTGAATATTAGTAAATTGTGACCAAATAAAATATATTATAGGGCCAAGATATCTCAGATTTTATGTAATTTTTTATAACAAAGATATTTAACTCATAAAATAATATTTTTTAAAATGATATACACGATTATAATAATATTATTAATTAGATAGTTAACGACTTTATTATGCAAACGTGTAATTACATCGAAAAAAAGTTTCAAAAGATAATAATTATTAAAATAAATATACTTATTATCATAATCAACTTTAACTTAAGCTTTCAGTGATATTTTATTTTACTTATAATTTCGCACTTATGTTTCTGATAAAGAAGATGGCTACAAGTTTCGATGAAACTGGTGAAGATTGGCGCTTTTCAATAGTAAATTAAAATGTTCTAGGATTAATTCTTAAATGAGTTTTGTTTTATAGCAAAGAGGATTGAGTGAAACTTCAAGTCTATTAATTCAAGATGGCCCATCTAAAAGAGCTGATTTGACAGATATTGTAATGTATGTAGAGTCAATTTTAGGAAGGAAGAACGAATTCATACTACTTTCTTGAATTCTTTGTAGTTATTTTGTTGGGTTTTCTGAAGGCTTGACTCATTTAGCAGCACTTTCACTGTATTACCTTTTTAAAGACGACCTAAAATTGAACCCAGCTCAAGTGAATATTGATAAAATTTAAATTTTAGATCACAGATAGATTACTTTCCTTGGCTAGGTTTCTGGAATATTCATTGTTCCAACGATACCTTGGATAATCAAACCTCTTTTTGCACTATGTACGGATTGTTTCCCAATCTTTGGAGACCGTAGGAAACTTTACCTAATCATCTTTAGCATTATTCAATCATTGAGCTACATGATGCTAGCCTTTTTAAAGCCTTCGGTAATAAATTTAGATAACAGGGTGTAAGAAATTAAAATTTCCACAGGTCCTAAATTCTATCATATGCCTTTTGCTAATTTCGGTAAAAGAGAAGCCTTTGGAAGAAAATTTATTAATTCAAATAATTAAAATATTTAATTACAAATAGATTTCTACAACTTTTTGTTCAACAGTGGCCGAAGCACTTGTTGTCGAACGTTCTTCTGGGAAAAGTTTTGAGAGTGTAAAAGGGAAATTAAAAACAAGCTACATTTATCTAATTTTCCAATGAGATACCTCAGACAGCGGATGATGTTAGTAATTTCGTAACTTCAAAGGCTATGGGAAGCTTGATAGTAGCGTACTTTTCAGGATATCTGCTCGAAAAAATCACCAAAACCAGTATGGTTAAATAAATATTTTCTAGTTTAATTATATTAACTAGGCTTGCAGAAATATTTTTCTTTACTGCACTCTTCCCATTAATGATTACTATAACAAGTTTTTTCGTCAAAGACTCTCGTGTGCGAAGTAGGATCTTAATTTCTGATCACTTAGACAACTTGTGGAAATTTATGAAAAATAAGTAATGCTTGATTATATGGTTGTAGCATTCCAATTTATTAAAAAAGAGTAATATGGGGTCCCTGTATTTTTACATTTATGTGAGCATTTTACAAAGCAAGACAAAATAGTTAAGTTTTTTGCAGTTTTATGTTGGGGCCTGATTACGATGATGCTCTCTTCTTTTTCTATACAGAAAAATTGAAATTTTCACCAGGGTATTGAATTTTGCAAGCTACTAAAATTAACTTCAATATAAATCTTAGGTTTTTAGGTACCATGAGGTTAGTACATCAATGGGCGCTCTAATTGAGAAAAAATAGTGATGTTTCAAAATACTAGGCTTACTTATGGTATTTCTACACTATTGGGAGTACTTATTTATAGGGTTTATTTCAAGAATGCCGGGTTGAGAGAGATTCTGATCTGGACAACACTTATTACTTTGCCGATTTATATTTCTCCTATCATTTTGATATCAGGTCTCAATAGGACCTGGCATATATCTGGTTAAACAATGAAATAATAATTTGAATTCAGCAATTATAGTAATCTTTTATAAGATAAGGTATTCGTCTTGTCTGGAACCTTTCTTATAGAAGCGGTAATTAAGTTATAAAATTTTAGAAATAAATGGTAATTTAAAGTTGATTAATTATATAGACCGCGGAGATTCAATTGTTAAAATAGCACAAAACCAAAAAATAATGAATTAATCATATTTTTTCAAGGCTCCCTATACTTGTGCTTGCATCATCTTTGTGTCCTCTTGGCCTTGAAGCTAGTGTTTATTCTATGATGCTTAGTGTCAGAAATGTAAGAATTCATTTACCGAATAACTTGTATACGATTGAGTTTTTTAAAGGTTGGAATTGCATTTTCACGTGGCATTTCATCTGTCGCCATGGTAAATAGAGATTTTAATTAAAAATAGTTGATATACAAATCATAAATATAGTATGCTCTGGGAATCACCGCGAAAGATTTTCATAATCTGGAATTATATGTTATGATTTGTGGCATATTCTTAATACTTCCAATATTTCTCATATATCTGGTTAGATCTTAAAGTTCAATTTTAATCATAAGTGATATATACATCTGAAAATTTAAAGGTACCTGAAGATGATGAAATCAAAGCTTTTATAGAGTCGAATCAAGAAAGCTACAATGAAGAAAAATCGAAAGCTTAGACTTATCTATTGAGAAAATAGTTGATAATATATGTTATATAAAGGCTAAAACTTAAAAATTTGATGATGATTAAAAACCAAAATATCTATTTAAAGTTAGACTTCAACAATTCAATGGTGATGTTGGATATGAATTTTTCGTTTGTTTCCTGTATATAATCATATAAGAAGTAAAACAAGAATTAAAACAATTTTGAAGCACTATAAAAATTATTTGTTGTTCTTATTAAGAGCGCTGGTATACTATCATAAATACCTGAGATTCATTGTCTTTCGAAGTTATGCTGTTGGATGACGTGCTGATCACGGTTTCCAATGAGTCCTTGTATGTTGACAAGATGTCTTGGACGAGCCATATTGCTCCTTTTATACAAGACCCAGATCCATGTATTTTAATTGATTTGATAAAGGGTAGTGATAGAAGATGATGAGCCCTCTTATAATATACAATCTGAGGCTTCCTCCTGCTCAAGTAAATGTCATTAGGTTGTGTTAACTGTCTAGGGCTCTTTGTTATTTGTGTATTACCAAAGAAGAGTTGAAGCAATTCAGATTCATCTGATATATCTTGTTTTGATACTTCCATATCTATTATCTCTATATTGGAGTTGGACAGGTATTAATTTTAAACAGACAAGAGTAAATACAAGCATATGCAACTTAACAGTACGCTATATTCTCTAACTCCATTATAAGGTTATTCAAAACCTTGTTATATAGTAAGTTTATAACATCAATGTTAAACCTACTGAAGAAGATTATGACCTAAGTTATCTATATTTTGTCAGTTAAATGATTCGAAATTTTAGGGCTATATATATGTTTATTCATTTTGTAGCTATTATAAAAAAAGAGTTAGTTCATATTTTTATCATCTAGATGGGTAATATATACATACTTATCCTAGATCTAATTTATATATCGTCAAATTGTAAGTAAGATTAAACTAGTTGTAAAAAAAGATAATTTTTTTAACATTTGACAAGAACAATACTACTAGTACTAGAGTAATGAGCGAACTTTGAGAAATTTTTTATTTACTTTTTAGCATTATTCGATTAAATTTAATTTCTTGTATTTATATCGATAATATATCAATTTTTAAGTCACAATATTTGTCGACTTTCTGATAAATTTGTTCGGGTTTATTTATGAATCAGTAAGTCAAGTTATATAATTTTGTGAAATCATATTTTAACTTGTTTTTAGTACAATTTAAAGTGCAGGGTCTAGTAATGGTGTTCCATCAGGACCCAAGTGTGGAAGAATTGGTATAATCAATGAGCCATACTGCGCCATTGAATTCAACTTGAAACCACCAATATTTTGATTTATTAAATTCTTTGCAGTGTCAATTTGTTGGCTAAAAGAATAATAAAATTGTATCAAGGGTGTCAAATACACAAATAGAAATATCAGGTTTATATAAAAGATGGTAAATATACAAAAATATACTAATTACATCAATCAAATCATAATAAAAGTTCAAAGCACATCCATTACACACATAACAAACAAGCTCCTTATATAATTAAACTCCAAATGACATACTTTGGATTGTTGTAATTCCCAGTTAAATTATTATCATCGGTTCTGGATGTGGTCAAGAGTTTAATTATATCTTGTGAGTGTTGTGTATTGTTATTTAATTCATTGGTTTTCTTGGAAAATGTTGTAGATGTTGATTTCGTTAAAGGAATTGGCTGCCCATTCGTATTCTTTCCCCGTGATACTTGATGTTTATTTGAACCTAATACTTTATTACTATTGTTGTTCTCAGCAATAGTTGTTTTGTGGTAAATTTGTATGCGTTTTAGGGCTGGAACTTCCTTATTAGAAATTTGCGAACTTTCCAAATTTAATCGTTTTTTATCATTAATCAAGCTTTGGTTATTTGTAATTTGTTCATCAACTTCATCTAAATCTATAAAAATCAATTGATAATTATGAATGTACAAATATAATTTCTTAGAATTGTTTATACTGTTATATTCTAAATCAAATTAACTATACAGGGGTGTGTATTAAATTAAACAAAATTTCTATTAAGTTTAATAAAGTATTCTAAATATAATGCTGGTATATGTAAACTGATGATTGTGTATAAAATTGAGCATAGTGCGTAGATTGATTATAGAATGTAAAATTGAATGTCATATATAGATTGAACATCATACATAAGTATTTATTATGTCTAAATTGATTATTGCGTGTAATTGGATTGTCATATGTTCATTGATGTTCATGTGTAAGTTGATAATCGTGAGTAGAAGGATTACCAATTGTTTCATTTAGAATATCATTAGTTATCTTAAGCTTAATATTTTGATTAATATTTATTTCATTCAAATTGGATGGACGATTTATCGCATTTGAATTATCTAAACGACCTATGAACCTCAAATTAAATTTATATCCATGCTCTGTTTTTGGGTGTGGTTTACCATTCAAGGCCTAAATGTGTGTAAATTTATATAATATTTATATATTTATAAGGACTAAATAAACTTCTCTTATACTTAATTTCTTGCACATATATATATATATATATATATATTTGTGCGTGTGATAAAACTGAATCTAATCTATTACGATTCTTCTTAACTTTGAGTTTAAGTGTGTGTGTGTGTGTGCTAAAACAGAGTCTAATCTATGACAAATCTTTATAATTTTAAGCTTAAGTGTGTGTGTGTGTATGTTAATACAAGATCTATTCTATAACGAATCTTGTTCATTTATATTTAACCTTTAATGCCTTTATGGCACTTTGTTTTTCAACAAAATCAATAAAAAAACGATTATCAGTTTTCTTATCGGGAAATCTCAAACCAACACCTTGAAGTGTTCCAACTGGGAGGGAATTGGGTGTGTAATGTGTATGGGATTGGTGTGTAAATGTGTATTGTATTACGTATGTAAAAAATGCATGAGATTGGGTGTGTAAGATTTGTGCAATTGGGTATTTAAGATGTATATAAATCAAGGTATGTAGTGTCTATAAAGGGTGGTGTGTAATATGTGTTAAATTGAATGTGTAATGCTTAGATGGTAGGGTATGTAAGGTGTATGAAATGCAACTTGTAAATCACATTCAAATTATGTGTGTTATGTGTAAAAAGTTTGATAGGATATCTGACATATACACAAATAATGCGTCATAGAAAGCAGCTAAAAATGCTTAAAGTAAATTTAAATTTTGAAAAAAGCTTACATTGTGCAAATATTTCCTGTATTTCAAAACGGTTAATATTATGTGGTACATTAAAACCAACTAATGTAAATGATGCATTATCACACATTATAAAATTTGTATGTGTGATGTCTATATTTGTTATGTGTGAGTGTGTATTGGCGTGTATGTGTTTGTAAGTATATGTGTGTATGTGCGTTAATGCATGTGACTATATATAGGTGTCTGTGTAGTTATATGTGTATATATTTTGTTTATATATATATATATATAAACATGTGTATGAATCTGTGTGTGTGTGTGTATGTGTACTGATATTTAAGTTTGTGTTTCTTTATATGTATGTGTGTCTAAGTATGTAAAACTGTGTATACGTAAGTGTAAAGTTAGTTATTTGTTTGTGTGCTTGAGTATTTGCTTTTTTGAGTAGATGATGATGTAGTATGTGTTACAAATTATTTGA
>JADHZB010000632.1:0-12534 GCA_015657535.1 Nephromyces sp. MM_2019
TATGTTAGATAGGTAAATCAAAATGTTTGTGTGTGTATGTTAGATAGGTAAATCAAACTGTTTGTGTGTGTATGTGTGTGTATTATGGTAAATATTTACCAGTATCAATATCCTCATAATTCTGTGCAAGTTCAAGTATAGACTCTCTGGTAATACCAGGAAGGATAAGATTGTTCTCAAGTTTAGGTGTAACTAATTCAGTTTTGCCTTTATAATTTTACACACACACACACATAAATATATATATATAGAGAGAGAGAGAGATGTTATATATATACACATTGTAAGAATAAATCGTAGATAAATAGGGTATAAAAAAAAAGTTATGTATAGTGTGTGCATGTATGTTTAAATCATACACTGTGTGTGTATATATCATAAATATGTATGTATGTGTGTATAGTGTGTGTGTATGTATGTGTGTGTGTATAGTGTGTATGTATGTGTGTGTTTGTGTGTGTATGTGTGTGTGTATAGTGTGTGTGTATAGTGTGTATGTATGTGTGTGTTTGTGTGTGTGTGTGTGTATGTGTGTATGTGTGTGTGTATTACCATCTTCAGTTTTCCATACAAAAAACATATTCATTGTACCAGCCTCTGTAACTACAAAATCATCGTCTGTTTTGTGTAGCCAAAGGATTTGAGAAAAACCATCTTTGGCTGCTTTAGCCATTGGTTGATATGTGGGGGCATAATTTCTATAAATATATACATGTGTGTATGTGTGTGTGTGTATGTGTGTGTGTGTGTGTGTGTATGTGTGTATGTGTGTGTGTGTATGTGTTTGTGTTGCGTGTATTTTGTGTGTGTGTGTGTGTGTGTGTGTGCGTGTATGTGTGTGTGTATGTGTGTGTGTGTGTGTGTGTGTGTTTGTGTTGCGTGTATTGTGTGTGTGAATTGTGTGTTGTGTGTGAGTTGCGTGTATTGTGTGTGTGTGTGTGTGTGTGTTTGTGTTGCGTGTATTGTGTGTGTGAATTGTGTGTGTGAATTGTGTGTTGTATGTGTGTTGCGTGTATTGTGTCTGTGGGGAAGTGTATGTCTGTGTGTGTGAGTGTGTGGGGAAGTGTGTGTGAGTGTGTGGGAAAGTGTATGTGTGTTGTGTGGTAGTTTGTAGATATATATATATATATAGTATGTGTGTGTGTGTGTGTATTGTTTAAGCTTACCCTCCTACTTTAGCATCACCAGCACTACCAGGATAAGATCGAGAATAAGTTGTGTGAGCTAAAACTTTGAGTGGTTTGTCTGTATTAATAAAATAAATATATGGTGTGTAAATCATTGTATACTCAAATTATGTGTTAATAAGTATATACAAGTTAATGTGTGTAAAAATAACAAAATACGGAATATTCATGAATCAAATAATCTTTATAAAATCATCATAATAATCTTACACAAATCATAATATATATAGGTGTATTGAGATTTTAACTATAATTTCAATATAAATGTAGTGTGATCATACAATGTTTAATAATGTGTGTATATAACTATATATATTAATATATATATAAATAAATATAGAGTAGGTTAAAACAAACCTGAAGTACCAAAATAGGTTGCAGCAGGGCACATGATAATAGAGACACGTGCTTTCTTTGGTGTAGATAAACCTATGTATGGCTGATTTACACACACACATATATATATATATATATATATATAGTTGTATATATATATATAATAAATAAATATACATACAACTATAATATGTATAACATTGAATTCTCTTAAAACTACACTAGATATTTCAAGGATCCAAGCATATCTATATACATGGATATATATATACATACATAAAACATGCACACACATACATAAAACATACACACAGACACATAAAAAATGAACACACACACATAAAACATACACACACAGACACATAAAAAATGAACACACATACACATAAAACATACACACACACACATAAAACATACACACACACACATAAAACATACACACACACACATAAAAAATGAACACACATACACATAAAACATACACATAAAATATACACACACACACATAAAACATACACACACACACATAAAAAATGAACACACATACACATAAAAACATGCACACACACCCAAAAATACACCCTCCCCACTTAAATATACGTACTTAAAACACCCTCCCCCCCCACCCCCCACCCACACACACACATTACATGTGTAGAGTACATAAAGGGTCTAATATAGAGAGAATAACCAGGTGTGTTTGACTGTGGTATATGGTGTCTATCAGCATCAACAGTTTTCATAATTAATTTGACCATTTCGTTTTCATCGACGGTGGGTAAGTCCAAACGACGCGCTGAGTTATTAAAACGGGCCATATTTTTGTCGGGCCTGAATAAATAACATTTACCATCTTTACCCTTATATGCCTTCATACCTTCAAACATCTGTTGTGTGTGTGTGTGTGTGTGTGTGTAGAGTGTGTAAAATTGTGTGCGGGGGTGTGGGGTGTGTGTGTGTGTGACAGAGATTGTAAGCGGAGGTGTGTGGAATTGTGTGCGGGGGGGTTGGGTGTGTGTGTGTGTGACAGAGATTGTATGCGGAGGTGTATGGAATTGTGTGCGGGGGTGTGGGGTGTGTGTGTGTGTGACAGAGATTGTATGCGGAGGTGTGTGGAATTGTGTGCGGGGGTGTGGGGTGTGTGTGTGTGTGACAGAGATTGTAAGCGGAGGTGTGTGGAATCGTTGTGTATGTGAAAAAGGGTATGAGGAGGAATGAGAAATTTGGAAAGTAAAGGTATGTGTGTATATAAGGGATGAATTTCGGATGGATGTATATAAGAGAACTTGTGTGTTTTTAATTAACGTAAATGTATCTAATATGAATAATATCTTAAATTACTCTCATATACACATACATTAACCCAGATTGATACATACACATAAACACTATATATATACCCTGCACTTGCCCTACATACACTATGCCCCCCCCCCTAAACACATTATACCCCTCCCGCATACACACTATGTATAAACGCATCCCCACTACACACACACATATACCTGAAGACCATAGTGTAATCCAGAGGCACCAGGGTGCATAGTAACCATACCCATAGGTTCAATAACAGGTGCGGACCAACCTGTTTCTTCATCCCAATCAACGTTACACATATAATCAGTAAATTGATAACCAAAACGAATATCTTCTATGGCATAGGGTTTGGTAGGGTTAGGATTCGGCTTGAAAATCGTTTTAGAGGCATCAAAGGGTGCAGGCTTGTGTGTATTATTTGTGTCAGGTGAGGGTTTATTTGCTGAATTTTCTGTTTCTCCATTTGTTTTGTTATTAGTGTGGTTATTTGCTGAATTTTCTGTTTCTCCATTTGTTTTATTATTAGTGTGGTTATTTGCTGAATTTTCTGTTTCTCCATTTGTTTTGTTGTTTTTATTGGTGGTTGTAGCCTCAGTAGAGGTATTTTTAGATGTAGGAGTATTCATGGTTGGGTTTGGATGTTCATTTTCCATATTTGCATATAAATCAGTAAATCTTGGTTTTATTAATGAAAAATTATGAAATGTGTATGTATAAAATTTATTAGGTATTATCGGTAAAAGTGTGTTTGTTCTGTAGCTATGTATATTATTAATATTTTTAAATATTTGCTTAGTAATTAAACTAAACATATTTATAGACATGTTTATACATTATATTCTATAAAATTTCTTTCAAGTTATTTACTTATTTTTTAGTTTTTTTTATTTCTACATTTTTTTTTTAACAAATTTTACTTGACGTATCACAATATAACACTCACTGGTTGGTGGTGTGTATTTATATATGTAGTCTATATATATATGTTATATATTTTATTTTGTATATATTATATAGTTTATTAAGTATATATATGTTTGTGTATTTAGTTATATACCATCATATATATGTTGTTTCTTTTTTCTATTTCTTTTTTTCGTAATGTGTGTTTGAGTTTGTGGGTGTGTGTTTATATATGTGTGTATTTGTATGTGTGTATTTGTATGTGTGTATTTGTATGTGTGTATTTGTATGTGTGTATTTGTATGTGTGTATTTGTATGTGTGTATNNNTATGTGTGTATTTGTATGTGTGTATTTGTATGTGTGTATTTGTATGTGTGTATTTGTATGTGTGTATTTGTATGTGTGTATTTGTATGTGTGTATGTGAATGCACCATTAGTATATATTTTTTTGTGCTTTTAGAGATGTGTGTAGTGTGTCTTGTATGTGTAAATGCATCAGTGTTGTGTGCGTAAAATTGTGCGTTGTATGAGCGCAAGAAAATCATTTATATTTTGGTGCATGATGGGCAATTTCTATGTTTCTAAACATATATATATATATATATATATATTATGGTTAGATGTGTCTAAGTTATTTATTTAATTTTTAGTAAATATTATATAATAATACTATGTTGTTTTATTATATAAAATCTTAGAAACTCTCGATTTATTTAAAAATATCTAGACACTCATATATATATTGGTAATATTATAAAGCTATCTATATAATGAATTATAAAGTTTGATGTATATACATCTTGAACATATTTGTTTAATATTATAAATACATTGAGAAAAAACTCTATCTTACTATAGATATCTAGCTATAGACACAAGCATGTTTAAGATGTGTGTATAATTTGATAGATACATTGAAGATTTATAATCATTAATATACACCGAAGATGTGTTTGTGTATGTGTGTGATTGTTATCGACACTTTTAACAAGTGTGAATTATATGTTTTTAATGCGATTATTTTACATACTTTGAAGATGTGTGTAAATGTGTTTTTGTAATAGACAATTTAAAGATGTGTATGATTGTTAAAAGTAATTAAAGATAGTCTATATATTGTAATGAATATACATATCTTCCAATGTGTGTTTTTAATATATATATATTAAAAAAGATTAATAAAATGTAAAACAACTATAAATAAATGAAAGCATACACTATGTAAAAACACAAATGCAAACTAAAATAATTAAATTGAATTGTATTTCGATTTCATTTTCTTTAAAAAAAATTTTTATTTTAATTAATTTTAATTTTACACTGGAATTATTTTTAATTTTTAGCTTTAGTTGAATCTTCACATGTTTTATATATTTATAACTTATTAATTACTACCTAACAACTTATCCATAGATAATGGGTGCAAATTTTTGTATTATCAACAAAGAAAATTGTATTTTCAACCTATTATGTAGCTACAAACGCCTTCTATGTTTATATAACATCAGTTAGTGTTTGTATTGGTAAATTACTGCAAATTACCAACAAGTGTGTGTAAATGTTGAACAACAACATTGGAGAATATCGGAAAATGTTGGAAACAACATACAACAACATATTATAACATAGTACAGCTTCAGAGAATCTTAAAAATAACGTTTATATAAAAAATTGAATTGATTTGTGAAATATTAGTACTTCCTGAGTTTGATTTTCCGAATCTGTTATTAAAATTTGTTTATAGGTGTTGTTTACTTTGTGGGTACTGAAGTTTTCATTGTAATTCTTGACATATTTCGAAACGTATTGATAGTTTTATATAATGATTGAATAAAGATTCCAAATTATTAAAGTTGTTTATGGTATTATTATAACTTGATCATCAATTCATAACAATATATACAAAATTTTAATAACAAGATACTTAATATTCAAATTTTTCTAATTATAATTTTGATATTATTTTGATAATTACTTTTCTTGATCTCAATCAACTTAATATAAAAATGTTTATTGCACAAAATCAAACATGTGATACATACACTTTATCACAAAATATTTATTAGTTATCTCTCACTGACACAAATTTTTAAACTATATATACTTATAAGCATAGAGTTGTCTTATTTTTACTTATATATTTACATTTTCAATCTTGTCAATAAACAAATAAAAAAACATACATTTAGCTCAGAAAAGTCCAATTAAAAATATATATTTCTTAACATACATACACACATCTTAACTAATAAATAGAGATCAATTACATATATATATATCTCAGCATATACTTCTCAACTAAAAACTATAGAAAGCACAAGTGTTTCAACAAAAAATAAACATTAATATATATATATATATATATATACATATATATAAAACATCTTCTTCAAAGTATGAGGGTAAGTAACTTATAAATATAATATGAAATACAATACATTCGAATTTATAAACCTTTTTACCTAATTCTAATTTTACAAATAAAAATATGATAAATAAAACTATAATAGGTAATTTCACAAGACTTCCAACTAGGAAAAGCTCCACTTTTATATATTATTTCTATACTTTCTCTCCAATTTCTTATTTTTATTGTTTTAATATATAATTCCCTTTTGGGTTAGAAACCAGGAAAACTTATATTATTAGATTTTCACTGTAACTACAATAGCTCAATTACAATTTTTTTTTTTTCTATACCGATTAATTTATTTTATTTATAAGAGACTTGTTCTCTAATTTACATATTTACATCTTAACACCTTATAAGCGGGCCTCTCAAACCATAGTCCTCTAATTTTCAATTCATCAAACTTCCTCAAATATTTAACCTAGTAAACCTCTCTTACACACCTACCGCCAAATGCATAACTCCGAAATGGAACAACCGGGACCTTCCTTTAGTTTCTCAACCTCCTCTACGGCAATCAACTTGAATATTACCTCATCATGTCCCATAAATATTAGCTCCAGTTCCCAAGTCAATTTTGAGTCAGGTTCACAGATGCCTTATACACCCAAATTATCTTTCAGTTCTCTTTCATATGTTCCTGAAAGATTAGTTGTAGCAGTATGCGGAATGGGTACAGTTGGAAGTGGCTTGGTTGACTTGATTATGCACAAAACGCCACATATTTTTATCAAGAAAATCCTCGTCAAAAACATTGAGAAACACATAAACGACCGCATCCCTAAGGGCTGTACATTTGCAAGATCATTTGATGAAATCTTGTATGACCCTGATATAAACTGTGTAGTCGAACTCATTGGTGGCAGTGGTAAGCTTAATGAATTCATTAAAATACCAAATTTTAGCTAAATTTTATAGATTCGTAATATTTTTATCGTACCTTCCTAGTCAAAGATTTCCAAAAATCCATAATTTAGAACACACCTTTCTAAAGAAGAATATTTATGTTTCTAAAGCGATGCTATACCAGTAATCAATATTCCTTACTACAAAAGTAACTTTCTATACTTTGTATAACAGTGGGATTGGCCAAAGAAATTGTTTTCAAATCTATTGAAAACGGGAAACATGTCATAACTGGAAACAAATCTCTCATTTCTTTATATCTTAATGAAATTGAAGTAAGATAAATTACAACTAGCTATACAGTTATAATCACACAATAAAACCTAATTAATTACTACCTCAAACCCAAACATTACTACACCACTTAGCATCCATGATCCTATTTATAAGTGCTTAAGCACAAAATACAACAAATTTATATATATACACATCATTATATATATATATATATATATATAAACTATCTTCAATCTATCTATGAATTTATATTTGAAATTTATATGCTCTATTTCAGACTTTGGTAACCTCTCAATATGGGGCTGTATCATTCCATTATGAGACAGCTGTATGTGGTGGTATACCCATTGTCAATACAATCAAGAGAGGTTTCAGTGGAGATACTGTAGTATCAATCGCAGGAATAATGAATGGAACCACTAATTTTATGCTAACCCAAATGGATGAAAAATCAATGTCTTATAGAGAGGTAATAATACATTTCAAATTTGTATACGGGACCTATGAAGTTTAAGTATATATTAAAAATATACATACTAATCTATACATTATGTACTACTCTCTTATTCTTTTAGCACCTAACTGAATTTTATAGAACTCTATAACCTTAGCTTCCATACACACGGTTTTAGTTTACACAAATACACACACATACACCCACATACACCCATGCACACACACATTCAGGCCCTTGATTTAGCAAGCAAAAAAGGATATGCAGAATCAGACCCAACAGCAGATGTTGAGGGACATGATGTTCGTAGTAAAATTTTGATTTTGGCCAAACTTTGTTTTGGTAAAAATATCAAAGAACATCAAGTTTATTGTCAAGGAATTAGTGGCCTTACAAATGAAGATTTTAAGACAGGTATGGATAATTAATTTTGAGTGTGTGTATGATTTTATCCTACACATTACATTTTTTTTTACACATGGTTTTATATATGTTGATAAAAAGATTAACACACTCAATTCATAAATGTACATACATCAAATAATATAACCAAAAATTCATAAATATTGAATTCTACACTTTTATTTATCCTTACATAAACATATATATCTGAAAATAGAAGCTAGAAATTTTTAACATAATGAATATAGGTAAAGGATTTTATATATATCTTTCAATTTTCTTACACATATTACACACTTTTTCTAAATATGCATATATAAAGGAATTGAGACTTTAATTCTTTATTATAACTGAGACAGAATCTTACACACATTTTTCTTATTTATTACACACCATTAATGTGTTTGTATTGTTTTTAGCAAAAATATTGGGCTATACAATTAAGTTATTGGGTATAACAAAACTTAATACAAGCACATACAAAAATTTATCCATTTTGGTTACACCTTGTTTTGTTAAATTGGGTCACCCCATCGCTAACACATCAGAAGTCACAAATGTTGTCGAAATAATATCCTCTAATTTAGGTAACCAAATACAATCATATATACAATTATACATACACATAATTCTATATACACACATAATCCTATATACACACATAATTCTATAATTTGATATACACACATAATTCGATATATACACATAATTCTATATACACACATAATTCTATATACACACATAATTCTATAATTTGATACACACACATAATTCGATATATACACATGAATCTAATTACATTCTTACACAAAGAAACAAATAGAATCTATTCTAGCATACAATAATAAAAGTTTTAACTTTAAACAACTTAATATACACACACAAACTACACACACACATAATAGGTAAGACCTCCTTTTCTGGTCCTGGTGCTGGAAAATTTCCATCAGCAAATTCAGCTTTTGCAGATTTATTAGAACTCGAACAAACTATGTCAAATTCTCAATCAAGTATGTAAACTCAAAATATTACACACAGATATATATATACATATATATATACTCAAAATATCACCCACGAACACACACATACTCAAAATATTATCCACGTATACACACGAGATATTACCCATTCACACACATTCACATAAATTATCGCCCACACACACACACACGATATATTACCCACCCACACATACACACATGCATATGTATAATATATCTCATATATTCAGAACCCAAATTTTTCCGACCATTTCCCAAGGAACCAAAAATTGAATTAACCCTTGACCTCCAATGCAAATTTGAATATATTTTTAGGTTAGAAAATATTTTTTACACACACACATATATATATCTATATAGAGCGACAAATTTATAAACAAATATATATATGTATTCATATATTAAATATCAATTTTGATTCTGCATATATTTAAGTTGAATTATGGATACTTTAGATATATGTGTAGATCACTTTCACACATTTGTGCTTGTGTGTATATTACCTATACCTAACTTTGTGTGTACAAATAATATTACCGTAATAATAAAACTCTCTAATTGTAGAAATATTAATTTACACATTTTTTCATTATACATAAATTATATACAGATATCAATTAAATGGTAAATTATTTGATGAAGTAAAGAATTTTGTAACTGATCTATTTAAACCCTATATAATAGAATTCAAAGATGTGAGTACTATTTTAATTATTTATTAACATAATTTTTACTTTCTTTATGTACACACACACCAGCTTATATACACAATTTAGATTCACACACATCAAGTTATATACATTATCTAAATATAAGCACAAAAAATTATACACATTAATTATTTATACACATCAGATTATACATATTATCTAAATATATACACACTTAATATGATTTTTTTTTTAGCATTTTTCAAGGAAAAAATTAGAGTGGGATAAAGCCTTAGTCCAAACTCCTCTTATTCCCGTAAGTACACACAACCTTTTGATATATATTAATTAATATAATTTGTGTGTGTAAATTTATATATACAATTTTTGTGTGTGAAAACATATAATTTATCTTATTTTTTATCAGATGAGTGTTTTCTTGGAATATTATGGCAAACTAAAAAATTACACTGGTATAAAGAACCTTGGATTCTTACCCATTTATGGTTAGTTAATATACACGTTTACACACACATATATATATACAATCGCATACACACAAGCACACAGTTATAAATTTATCCTATGGTTATATAGCTGTATATATATATATACTATAATTACATTTTATGTTTATATATGTGTAGAAATTAATTTTAAATGTTTTATTTTTAATTTTCAGCTGATTAAAAAAAATGTGAATATGTTAATTATTGATGGGAAGTTTATTGACTATAATTCACACACCCAATTATACACACACATACAAATATACACACATATACAAATATACACACACATACACACTTATTTATATAAATAAATGTGTATACTGTTTTAAAGTATTTATATAGAGGTAGAAATAATAATCAATTATGTGTTTATTATTACACACTCAAACACTTTTTGTTTTCCATAAATTGACAAACTTATCTGTTATATTACATTTATAAACTTATTGTCTACACACACACACACACACAGACACACAAACACAGACATATTTTTATATATATTAATAAATTATTTTAGATTTATGAAATAAATATTTAAACTCTTTAAAACTTTATTGAATATAGTTCTTATATTTAAATTATATAAATGTGTGTGTGTGTATAAGTCATATTTAAATGTGTATATAATTATATACCATGATTTACATATATATTTGTATATTTGTGTGTATATATATGTTTGTGTGTTGTTTTGAAATATAATTAATAAGAAATATATTTGTAAATGTTGGTGTGTATATATATGTGTGTAGGTATTTATGTGATATGTATGTTTTTAAATGTGTAGATATTTGTGTGGTGTGTATGTTAGTATGTGTGTATGTTAGTATGTGTGTGTTGATTTGAAACAGTATTTATCACTAGTTAAATGTGTATATTAAATAATATTTCATGTATTATATATATCTACAAAGTTAAATATATTTTGTATGGTAAATTATTTGTTATAAAAATGTTGAATATATATAAATATATATATATATATATCTTCAACATTTTTATGTGTATGTGTGTGTGTATGTGTATGGGTGTGTGTATGTGTATGGGTGTGTGTATGTGTATGGGTGTGTGTATGTGTATGGGTGTGTGTATGTGTATGGGTGTGTGTGTGTGTAAGTGTATGGGTGTGTGTGTGTGTATGTGTATGGGTGTGTGTATGTGTATGGGTGTGTGTATGTGTATGTGTGTGTGTAAGTGTATGGGTGTGTGTGTGTGTATGTGTATGGGTGTGTGTATGTGTATGGGTGTGTGTATGTGTATGTGTGTGTGTAAGTGTATGGGTGTGTGTGTGTGTATGTGTATGGGTGTGTGTATGTGTATGGGTGTGTGTATGTGTATGTGTGTGTGTAAGTGTATGGGTGTGTGTGTGTGTATGTGTATGGGTGTGTGTATGTGTATGGGTGTGTGTGTGTGTGTGTGTGTAATGTGTGTATATAAACTAAATTATACAAGGTCATCTTCGCTACCAAATAAAAAATCATCATCATCTTGATCTTCTAAATTAAAATCAATTCGTTCTATAATAATAATTAGAGGTATAATTATATAAATATATATATATATATATATGATAAGAAGGTTTGTTGTGTATATGCTGTGTGTGTGTGTATATTTTGTGTGTGTGTATATTTTGTGTGTGTGTATAATTTGTGTGTGTGTATATTTTGTGTGTGTGTATATTTTGTGTGTGTGTATATTTTGTGTGTGTGTGTAATGTATATATATATATTTGTATATATATATATATATACAAAAATTATATAGTTCATGTGTGTGTATATCAATTTTAGAAATAAATAATTTATCTAGTATAATATATAAATGTGTACTATACCTTTAGTAGTTCCATATATATTATAAAGGTCATGTTCAACTTGTTGAGAAGTTTCATCTAAAGCTTCATTCTCTGTTTCTTGACTTTGTGTGTGTGTAACTTTGGGTGATGTTTCTTCCCTAGGTATATCATCTGTGTGTGTATCTTCTGTGTGTGTAATTTCCTGTGTATCTCCTTGTGTATCTTCAATTTGTTTGTGTGTGTGTGTATCAATATCATCATCTGAAGTATCACCTCCCCCCATTTTCATCAAACGTCGTTTTTTCTTTAATTTCTTTTTTAATTTTTTTTGTTTTTTTTTTAATTTTTTCTCACTTTTTGTGAGTTCCTTATCCTCATTATTATTATCTGTATTATCTAATATATATATACACAT
>JADHZB010000633.1:4487-17155 GCA_015657535.1 Nephromyces sp. MM_2019
GTATAAGTGTGTGTGTATGTGTATATTTGTGTGTATGAAAAAATTTTTTTTAAAATAAAAGTGTGAGTGGAAATCTTCAGTATCCTGAATTTATAAAATGTAATGTCTTACTGTGTGTATAAATTATTTAAGACAGCTGTAGCAAAGAGGAGTGCTTGTAGACTGTTGGACTGTGCAAGTATACTTTGCCATTGTGGGATATAATCAATGGACTCAGCCATAGGTTGTAGGACATCCTGTGCTTTCTGCCTCTTTGTATTATCCTCCCTACACACACATTTTAAATAATTTGACAAATATATAGGTGATGTGATCAATTTCTAAATCACACACAAACAATCGAGAAAAAAAAAATTTATTCGTGTACATACAGATATTGAGCAGGAAAAAAAATTATAATTGATTCTAAGTCAATGTGTAAACGTATAGACAATATGTATAGTATATAAACACGGTTATATAACCCTTAGTTGAATCACCCGATTTTATATGAAATGTGGGTAAAAAAAATGAGTTCATAAAAAGTCGTCATGTGTGTCAATTAATTATTTCTATACGATATGAAAATGTGTGTAGAATAAATAGGTTTATAGGAAATAGTCATGTATGTCAAACAATTATTTCCATACAATATTAGAATGTATATTAATTATTTTAGAATCATACAGTTATATATACAATCATATTAACGTAATAAATAATTTACCCATAAAATGCTTGACAAAGCAATTCTAAATGCTGTAACTCGTTTTGACTCATCCTTGTACTCCAAATGAAATGTTTATTAGTAGGAATATGAATTCAGTGATATTTTGGGAATAGTAAGGTTATCAGGGTTGCTAGTTGTTGTTAAAAAAATTTCATTCACTTTTGGAAATTTCTAGGGCTCAAAATGTGTGTGAACCAATGGTTGTCTTGAATAAAATAAATGTATAATGTATTGTCTTTGTGTGTAATTATCTACGACATTTGTATACCAAATAGAAGCCCTTGAATTAAACCTATAAATACCAACAAATTGAATTCTTAGCTCCCGCTTTAAATTTGAAGTTTGTAATCTTTTTCTTTGAGTTCGAGTAGTTATGTATTGTGAATTTGGTGGGCTCCAAATTAATTCTGTGTTTTTAGAACTTGGGTGTGTAGTTGGACACCGTTTAGTATACCCAAGCTACCACTGAATATTTCAAGAGAAGGGTATGATGTGAAGGAGAATATCACAATATATTACAAAAATATGCTTGTGTGTTTAGGTATGTGTATTCTGGTGTTTGTGTATATGCGTGTGTGTTTTTATGTGAGTATGGGTGTAGGTTTGCTATTGTGTGCGTGTGTGTGTGTGTAATTATATCAGATAAATGAAAGTATGGGTATCCACTTTCGGTTTGTGCATACATATATATATATACATATATATGTATATATATATATGTATATATATCTGGTAAGAATTAAATAGACAACATCCAAGAGAGTGAAGTGTTTGAACTTTTAAATGACATATATGTGTGTGTGTGTTTAATAGCTGAGTAAAAAATAGTATCCTTTGGGTGTCTAAGTTCTATAATGGTTTAAATTTATGTACCCTTGTCACTCTCATCTATATTAACAAGTTCTAACAACTTCCAACAAGTTTATGTTGGGGTTTCAGCAAATTAATTTGGTGTTAAAGTTAACAAGGGTTTGTTAAATAATTGTTTTTGGTTGAGATGTTTATATTCGGGACTGTGTAGATACATCAAATTTAGAGGGGATAAGAGTGAAGTAGTCTAAAATAAAGAAATTTTATCTAAGGAAATAAATGAAAAATTAATTTAAAAAAATAATAGACACGATCTGATTCATTTTATGAAAGATATACTTCAAGATGATGGTTCAAAACACCTATTTTCCATAATATATTTGAGAATTTGTATGTGCTTATGTGTGTTTATATAGGAAATGTGATGCAAATATATACATTATATATGTGGTATTATATGTTTGTATACAAAGGGTGTGTGTGTTTGGTTGGATATAAATCTTGCTTGTTACATTTAACTTAGGGGAAGTGAATGATTTCAATAGTTTGAAATTTTCTATAATATTCATTCTGAATTATTTGATGATATTACTATATGTAAGTAAATACTAGATAAATATGGCGAATGTCAAATTGGTAATAAACCAACTAATATAGCCATTATGCAACGACTCTATAAATGCACAGAAAATCAAGGCTGTTTTTATATTCATTTAAATATATAGATTTTCAACTTTTCAAATTTTTTTAACTTATAAATATATCAACCAAATTTGTTAGAGAATTTTTTAAAGTAAATCAAAAAACGCATAAATATATACCAAGTACGTTTTTATAAAATTTTCTAACATACTGTTAATGCTGTGAAATCATTAATCTATTTTATACAAGTTAAAGTGACTTGATTTAAAACCTAGTTAAAATTATAAATAATATCATAATTTTTATATACTTACGATATTTATTATTAAATCTTAGCTTATTATTTATAATATGTATATATATGATATTTTACACAGCTGAGTGATGTTATGTTTTAACATGTCATGTCGGCTAAAGCCTTTATGCCTTAATATGTGTACACACAACTGTATTTATATGTGTATAAGTAGGTAAATCTATGTGTGTACAAACTACGCATGGGTATTCATTAATAGGTGTTTATGTTGTAACATATGTTACAATATCTGTAAACCTTGCAAACATATATGAATACATATTTGATTATATAAGTCTAGTTAGTTATATGTGTACAAAATTGGTGTTGGTGTTATGTAATTAGGTGTGTATGGGTAAATTATGTTACAGCATCTTTGAACAAGTTTAAGTGGAAAATTGAAAACAAAATTTTATTAGTGAGATTAGAGTGTAAATACATTAAAATATTATATTACTAGCAACAACTAATTTATTCTAGTATATACTTTCAAAATATGGTATTACAAATTAAAGCAGAATAATATAACTTACGAGTATCATATATCTTTAGTAATAAAGTATCGTATAAAACAAAACATGAAATATTCATCCAATGAAATGGAAACAATGATGAAGGTTAAACATAAGAGGAAATAATTTGGAATAAAAAAAGATATCAATAGGACATTTATCATCTACTCTAATGTTACAAGCATTTAACACCCAAAGGCTCAAGATAACTAGGAACTCATTCATTCAATCAACGCAAATACATTCTGAGAACAAGTAAAATTGGAGATAGCAATCTGGGTAGATTGATTGAATTGAATTCAGAAACAGTTTTAGGTTATGAGAGAATACGTAGAAACCTAGGATTACACAAACAAAACCAGTATAAAACCAAAAAGAGCCATCCATGGATTACAAATGTTGTCAAAAACAGTAAATCAAACCTAACACAAGTTAACTCTGAATTTTAAGATTTTATTGCCTACTTAAAACATGACACGGGTTACAGAGGCACAGCCCTAGAATGTTTTAAAGAGCCAAATTCTGAAAAACGACCTGAGTGTAAATTTACTTCGAAAATATAAACATCTTATCACTTGGGCGAACCCAAAAACTGTTACTGTTTTAATGAAAATTACATAGGGTGTCATACTTGAAGATTTCAGGGATTCTTAGTATCTACAAACCTTGATTTGAATTATGGGTGAAAATGTACAACTCAATATTAATTATGGAACTCTCAAAAGCACAAAATATATTAGCGAAATTCTTATTTCAAACACCCGATCAAAATGAATAGGCTATGAATCATTGGATTCCATCAGGAATCTGTTTTGCTCAAGAATTTGAAAACTAGAGGTGGGATCATTCCAAAATACCAAAGAACTAACAAAAAATGGTAACTTTTTGATATATATGCCTTTATTATTTTTCAAAAATTGGACTGTAATATTTAATATTTCTAGATCGCATAAATTTTAACCAGTCTATTATGGGATTGCCTTGGTTGATGCTGTTTATTTATTTATCTCTCTATCTTTATTTCCCTCTTTGCTAATCCCCATTTATCCTTCTTCCTTAATTTTTGCTTGTGTGGTATATTTGTTTTGATTTAAGTTTAATCTATTTGAAAAGAATTAATTACAACAATACTACGCAGAAAACATTCTAGTATCTAGTGTATAAATTGTTCTAGTTATGCTAGATATGTAGCACTGTGAGTATTCTTATAGTAGGTCTGCGAATTATTCTAGTTAACTAGCTCATCAAGCCTACAAGCATCTATTTCTTCTACAGTCTGAAAACAAATTAATGCATCATTGGAGGTGCATTATCAACTACACCAAGAGAATTATTATCTAATGGTGGTGCTGGATAAGAAACATTATCCAATAGTTTGGGAATTGGTGGTAACCTAACCGGTGGATTTAATGGAGTATTGTTAGCAGGGGGGGATACACTAATTCGTGACCAATCTTTGCTGGCCATATATTGGAAATAAAAGTTACGCCAGTACGTTTCGTAATTCTAAATTGACAGCATTTCACCTTTACTTATACCTTTTTATCTATAATTAAATTAGGGTAGAAAATAAATAATTTCTTTAAAAGAATCACTCTATGTAATTTTCCATGAACCCTTATCAACCTTTGGGTTCATTGGTTCATTGAACTGGTAAACATATTTGTTTATGTATTCGAATTGCTTTCACAGCTAGGCCATATTTCCAGGCCCTAATACCCAAAATCAATCTGAGGCAGTAGGTAATCAATGACAAGTTCCAGATCGCGCTCACTTATCAACATATTTCATCTTTATATAATGGTATTGGTCGCCTCACCTTATAGGTGCAATGACATACACTAAAAAGAAACCCAGGTTCCACAGGAAAACAGGTTTATGAGGTTAGTTGGTGCAAGGGGGATTTCTTGAAATTTTGTATTCTAGTATGTGCATGTGAGGAATAAGACCTGATAACTTGCCCAATGGCACGTATGTTACCATTCATCTGCCCATCAGATGATGTAATTGAGTGAGATTCGTGTTAGCGTGTGCAATGATGTGTGTTGGCTCATCCTGTTAGGAGGCTTTTTCTGTCTCTATTTGGGTGGGAACCACTTCATAATCGATTTCATAATGTGTATTACTGCTAATTCTTATAAATAATAGCAAATGCCCCATATTCATAGTGAGCCTTCATAGTTCCTGTCTTGAGGTGAATAAAATGTAAATTTATGTGAGAATGGTAATAAGTATAACTTAATGCATGGGGTTAATAAAGCAGGTTCTACAATTAGAGTGTGTTGGGAAGGTTATTAATATAATTAATTGGTAAAATCTTTGAATGGTGTCAAAAATTGGGGCTTTCGAGGAAATTCACGAGCTATGCGAGGAAAAAGATTGGGCTATTGGATTAAAGAGTAAAAGTTAATAAAAGGATCGTTGAAGGAATAAGAGCATTTTTTGAAAAAAGGAAACAGTGGACTCTATGTTCTTTTGTTCTGCACTCATTACTCCTCTCTGGTCTTACGTATGACGAGTCCTCCGGGTGATTAAGGTCCTTTATCTCTGGGGTGAATACAAGAAAGATGCTAAAAGCGGTATACAATTACTTTAATATTTTCTTGCGCTTGATTAACAGGCAAAAAAAAAAGTGTGTAGAAAATATGAAAAAAGCGGAATAAGATGAGGTTACAAAATTGTGGCCCGAATTTGGTTGTGAAGATGTCCACATCTTCGTGAACCTCATGGGCCTGAATCTCTATAAACATATTTAATTTATTTCTGCTATGAAGTAAGATAATAAAATATCAAAATTTTTAAGGGCGCGTAGCTCAGTGGTAGAGCAGCAGACTGCAGATCTGCGGGTCCATGGTTCAAATCCGTGCACGCCCTTCTAAGAAACTTTTTTTATTTCTTTTGAATGTTTTTATCTTCAGAGATATAGGATAGTAATAAAATCACAACTTTTGTTGTACCTAAAGAAGACACAATCCCTTGAATTAATAATACTGTTTAGCAAGTGTACCTTATTGTCTTTCTTATAGACAATGACTAGCGGTTAATTTAAATTTATTGAGAATAGTTGATGAACACGTTATCAGATTGATGTGAATCTTTCCTTAACAGATAATAGCAATAAATAACTACAATTTTCATTTAAATATCTGAAATATTTGAGTATATCAAATTTTGTATTTGTCAATTTCTTTGCAACTTAATCGTTATCAAGACTTTTGTTATCCTTATTAATTCCAAAAATGTTAAGATTAAAAAATATCAAAGATTAAGAATATTATAAACATTGAAGAAGCTATTTTCATTTTCAGAAAAATTTGATTATCATTTTTCAGTACTCAATTTCAAAATATCTTTAAAAAGGGTGACATTATTATTTGGGGAAATTCGTAGCGAGTTAAAAAAGCTCTAAGAGTTTGGTAACTAAATTGAGCGGGAAGTAGATAACTGACCAATTTGAAACCTTTGATAAATATAGATTTAATTCCAATTTTTTTAGACTTGACAAAATATTGTATCAAGCTTAGTCAATAAGTTAGATTAGTTTAGGAGAAGTAACTTAAAGGTAAGAAGTATCATTCTCAAGAGTTATATTTTATTGAATAATGCGGTAATACAATCAATCTCTTATAATTTTATTGGTTATGGTTGAAATAATAAGTGATACAAAAGAAGTAAATTATTAATGGGAATAAAGGAAAGAAAAGATAAATATATATAAAGTGTTATGTTGAGTTAAGGGTTTTGGTTGACAATCGCATTTGGTTGGAAATTGTTGATCAAAAATGTATAGTAGTAATTATGCTTTCCTATATTAAAATAAATTACAGAGTATAAGTACAAATACTTCATTCTAGTTCAGTTAAAAATCGAAAGAAACATAAATTTGTTTAGCAATTGCATCATAGTAAATTATTTTAAATTTCAATTGTATCAATGACAAGAGTAGTACAGATGAAAATTAGAGAGTTGAAATTGCGTTCCAAAGGCTCAACATTTTTAAAAGAGTAGTGTAATTAAATACTCGCTAATTAAAACATTAATGCAAATCTTTTACATAACTAGATCCAGGCATTTTAAAGTTGGTTTAAATCCATATGTAGAAGCTTATGAATTTACCCAAAATCATCAATGAAGTTTTAGATATTCATTTTCAAATATAGACCATCGCGTATCCACCCGGTTGGCTAAATTAATATGAAGAGCTTTGAAATTTATCAATGACTTACTTTTCAACAAAGCTTTAGTTACATACATGCCAATACACACCCTCGAATTTAGAGAACTACAAAAAGAGTGTTATACCTACTTAAACCAATCTTAAAAACATCAGATTGAAAACTTGTGATTCCATATAGGCGTGTATTTCTAGGCTTAGTATATTTTTCATGTCTCAAATGGATGCGGCTCTTCAAGCACTGGTATGTTTGAAACAGCCCAAGTTCTATAAACTATATTTAGATGCAACCTATAATTATAATGTTTGATTACACACACACTGTAGAAGCAAGACAATTTGCCATTGCTAGAAGATATCCTAAAAAAAAAACCAAAGCTGATCGATAGCACAGACGAAGATGATCGGACAATATTCCATTGGGCATGTGTATGGAATAAAATTGGACTCCTTTCTACATTGATCTCCTTCTCAGCCGATTTAGATCACCAAGATGATGTATGTATCAATTATTTGCATTTAAATAACCTCGTTATTTCACATTCGATAATACCCCTGACATACATATTGATTAATTTATCTGGTATATAAAAGTTCAAATCAATAATAAAAGTATCAAAACATTCATTCTAATCCAATTTTGCTTAACTAAAGAGTCTTTTTGATATGGTTTTTTTTCAGGAGGTAGTTATTACCGCAAGAAATCTGTCATATACTACATACCCAGAATAAAACATATTATATTAAAATAAAAATTAAACTATGGGTTTAAATCCAATTTTTCATAGGGCTGGTGTGCATTACATTCAACAAGTTCTGCGGGATTAGAAGAAGTTGTACAATTTCTTATATCAAACGGAGCAAAGGTACATCATGATTTATATTTAAAAAATAACATTACACTAAAATTAATTTTTATTACCTCCATAACTTAACCCATAATTGTATACCTCCATAATTATTGATAATTCATATTACTAAAATGTTCCAGCATGCCCTTTTGGCACCTTGGTTGAATTTAATCCTATATCCATAAACTCTGAATATACTTTTTTCCCATTAGGTAGATTTGAGGACAACATCTAAGTCTACTGCATTACACTATGCTGCATCTAAAGGTAAAATTAAGTTAATAAAGCCTAAAACATTCTTGTTTTTCATTTCTTTAGAACCAGTTCATTTACACTCTTTTGGAAATCTATGGAATACTAATATATATCTAATTTTACAAGTTTACTTTCCTCTTTAAACAATTCTTAACAAAATATTCTCAAAAATATCAAACAATGAATCCATCTCAGGTCATCTTAATATTATGAGGAGCTTAATCAAAGCCGGATCACCAATTAATGCTAAAGATAAATATGGGGTAATTTTAATTACTTAATTTCTATGACATATATATGCTATAGGTATAAAGGCACTAACACCTTTGAACTGTAAGAAAACCTGGATTAATATATTTTAACATCAGAACACTGCTTTATCCAAATCATGTGCCAATGGCCATTTACCTGCTGTTCTTTATCTAATTAGTGCTGGTGCAAATTGTTTGGTACGAGATTTATTTGATACTAGCTCAACATTTGTATAGTGCTTATTAGTTTATTATAATTAATATCAAGTTATTTTCCCTTTTCTATTCTTGTTAATTACCTCTGTTTAATTGATCCTATACATTTTAACACTCTCATCTTATTTAGACACAAGAAAATCAAACTGGGGATACAGCATTACATATTGCTGTGGTGGGTATTATGAAACAATTGCTTGAATTATGAAATAATCTTTTCTTCCAATATTCACACCCATAAAATTCAATTTTTACACCTTATTTCACTACAATTTTTAAAGCTAAAATAAGATTTAAAATTATCTAACTCTTCTCCAGAATGGCCAACATCAAAAAATTTGCCTGGCGCTTTGTGAATATGAACCTATACTTCTAACTATACCAAATAATGTGAGTAAAAATTGTTAATTTTCCTTATAAATTTGCTATTAAGTATCATTTATTTGTATATAGTTTTAACCCGTAATCAATAATTATTTTATTAATGAATTTATTTACAAATTTAATTATAGGATAGAGTTACTCCTTTTGATGCAGCCAAATCAGATTTAAGAGAAGTTCTGAAACAATTCCTACCTCAATGAATTATGAATAAATTACAGCTTTTCTATGTATTTCAACAATAAATCAACTAGTCAAAAAAATTTTAGTTTCTAAATTTTGTAATGATTTTTTTTTCTTAAAACAAAATTATGACTAAGAAAAGAAAATAAGGATTATATGTCCTCTCAATATGAAAAAATAAAATTAAAAACAAAAACATTCATAACTTCAGATTTTAAGATGCTAATATATAAAACATCCAATATTAACAAGATGTATTTCAGATTAGATAAATCATTTCGACTCATCTTGTGTTACTAAATTATGATTAAATAAATTCTATTATATATTTAGATAAGAATTATAAAATTTGAAAAATACATAAAAAAAGAAAGTTATATCAAGGATTCAAGATTTCTATTAGATACATATAACACATACACTTATTTATAAATATATATATTTGTATATATAATCACATTTACAGATATAAACATTTATATAAAGATGTATGTTATAAGTAAAGCATACATAATTTACTAATTTACTTATTGCTTATATATCTAAATTAATTATTATTAACTTAGATTTTTTCCTTTACATATATCAAATTAAAGCTATGTGAAATATTATATACAATTTTTGTCATACATTAAATTCAAACATGTTTTAACTTATAAGTAACTTTTCAATTAATAGCTTCTATTACTCAATTTACAAATATTATAGATACACACAGCCTTAAATTCTTTCAATTCTGTTGTATATATATTTATATATATATATAGATAATTGAACAATTGCATCTTATGAAAAATTCGAAATCCAAAAAGCTATTTTCGGATATGTATATATATAATTTATCTAGTTCTATTAAATTCAGTATAAATCAATTAATAAATTTTTTAATATATATATACATATATATATTTATACATGTATATGATTTGTTGTTAGATATATGTAATTAGCTAAAACTTAAATAAAATAATAGACAAGTAGTTTTAGAGTTATATAATATATATAATACTATAACACATTTGTTTGTAGTACATCTTCATTTATGAAAAATGAATAATAACAAAAATTTCCCAAGTTTTTAAATTTCCTGAATATCTTATGATTTTCCATACTATTTTCGATGATCAATAACACTATAAATTAAATTATATGAAACTTATTCAAGTTATTTTGAAAAATTGTATAAATATTAAGTATTTAAAATAATTCAAATAATTTAAAACAAATTATTACTTCAATATAACATATGAGTTCAATAATTTAGAAACTTCAAGCGAAATAATTACTTATAAATTTTGAGCTACACATTAATTTATCAATCCCAATCTACAAATTTATTTATAGCAATATATTTTTTGTATGATTTTATCATAAGGTGTTATGAAATGATTATATAATATTATTATATAAAACTATTGTGTGCTTGAGTAATATTGTACAATTTATTTATACACTTAAATGTTGAACTTTTTTCCTTCATGTTTTGTAAAATTTCATATTCCATTAACTCCAAATTATACGCACATACATACGTCTCCCTTTGTGTTATAAGATTTTCAAGAAATTCTATCTAAAAGATTTTAAACAAACATTCATTTAAAATTCAATATATATAAATTTCATAATTATTTTTATTTTGTAATACTTATATATATAATATATGTTTATATAAAACTTGAATTTTTGTACATTTACTTTGAGCTTCAATTTATACTTCATCCAAAATTTAATATAAAGATCAAGAATCTTAGATAATTATATAAATTTGATTTAGTTTGTGTATGTTTTTTTATAAATTAATAATTAATATATATAGTTTTGATGATAATGGAAAAGAAGCATAACAAGATACAATACATTTCAAGTATTTAAATTAATTTTTAATAACTAAATGTGTGTAGGTTGTCATAAATACAGAGAATGTGATTTTATATACAATTGTTTTTCTGTTTATAAATTTGAATTTGATATTTTTATCATATACAAATTCATATTTTGATTTTTTATTATTAAAAAAAGTGTGTGTGTGTGGGTATTTTTAAAATTATTTAACAGTGTATTGATAGTTTTATTCACAACTTTATGGATAATGCATGAAATTAGTAAAAATTAAACATAAACAAAGTTGTTGATAATCTTAATTATTGGTGTTGTAAAATTACATACATAATGCGTGTACATACATACACATATATTGTTGAATTCTATTTTTTGTATTAATTTGAATATATACATACATTCATTTGGTGGGTGCATGTGCGTGTTTGTATGTATGTGAATACATGTGTGTGTGTGTGTGTTTGTATGTATGTGAATACATGGGTGTGTTTGTATGTATTTGAATACATGTGTGTGTATGTGAATACATGTGTGTGTTTGCATGTATGTGAATACATGTGTGTGTGTATGTGTTTGATGTGTTTGTGCGTGTGTTTGTGTGTATGTGAATAGATGTGTGTGTGTGTGTGTGTGTATGTGTTTGTGCGTGTGTGTTTATGTGTGTGTGTGTGTGTGTATTTAATGTAATTATATAATTATCCATAAACTTACGCGCACGAACAACTTTTATTTATTTTTAGATAATAATCGTAAGTTGGTGATTATATCTTCCATTAATATGAATAATATAAATACACACATGATGATATTTGCACACACATATGTAATCGTAGTATATTTCATCATAGTCCTGTGAAAGTATGATGTAGGCGGAAATTATATATACAATTGCATTCATACACACTTTATGACACACATAAGCACATATACAAACACATGCACACAAACATGAAAAAAAATACACACATTTACACACGTGCACACACCTACACCTACACACACACACACACACGCATAATCACCCACCTACACCTACACACACACACACAAAGCCAAATATGATGATAGGTTAAAAATTGACAAGTGAAAAAAAAGTTGAATTTATTTAAGCTGCTATGTTCATCCGCTTACACACACACCCACGTATAAGCACATACACACTCATTCAAAACACACACACACATATTTACATATATAAATCTTATATATATGGGCATAGATATAGATATTAGGTAGAAAAATAAATAACAAGAACTTAAAAAAAAAATAATAAAACTTCTAATCAATCATATTTACACACATATACACAGACCGACACACATAAACAGACACACACACACACACACACACACACACACACACGCACAAATGAATACACCCACCCAGACACAAATAAATACACCCACCCAGACACAAATAAATACACCCACCCAGACACAAATAAATACACACACCCCCACACACACACACACACACACCCACACACACACACACACACACACACACACACACACACACACACACACACACACACACACACACACACACAC
>JADHZB010000634.1:5873-18105 GCA_015657535.1 Nephromyces sp. MM_2019
GTGGCGGGGGCATCAGGGCAAATATTTTCGATTTCAGTCATTTGTGGAAGTTTTGACATATCCTTATCTGGATATGCCTTTGCAACAAATGTCAATACCTTAGCCATACGATAGCCAGATAGCACGAATCGCTTTTCTAACATAGTTTGTACTGCTTCTCGACTTGTTTGATCGAATTCAACAAAATCAGTTTCAGGGTTATAGTTATCAAAATCAAAATGGCTATATAATTCACCATGAAATTTGTGACTTTCGTGTGATATTTCATCAATTTTGAATGGATCTTGACTAAATTCTTCACCAAATGTCTCTTCATTAAATGGATATTTCTCCATATATGCCTTTGCATTTTCTTTTGCTTTTTCTGGATCAACATCAGGCATGAAAGTAATAATTGTATCAACTATGCTATCTGTTATTTGATGTAAGTTATTTCCATTTAAATCACCACCCATATTTATTGCATTACATCCTTCATCTCCTTGTGGTATGTATTGATTTATACCATATCCACAGTGGCATGGATTATGTAGATCACCATAAACATGTAGGAAAATACGTAGTGCAAAATTCCAACTAAAATCATATCCTGGTTGTAAGGGACAATCTGCATCAGTGCAGGTATTTTCATCCGCAAAATAAAAAAAATCCATGCATTCATTTAGTGCAAAATTGGCGCCTGTTGTTGTCCAGTTATATGTATCTGGTAAACCTGCGGTTTCTTTATTTTCATATGATTCCGCAACACGTGGCATATCATTATAATGCCAGCCATTGAAGAAGCCCATATTATCTTGAAAAGGTAGTGCCGTACATATAACTGCTGGTGGTGCTCCACAACGTACATGATCTGGCCAGGTTGATGCATTAGATATAGACCCAAATTGCGGATAATTATACTCCCAGCGATCTAGGTAGCTTTCGATTTTTGCAATGTCCTTTTCATCCATCTGTGATTTTGCTATTTCGCCAATTATCACATGTACTTCATCCCACCAGCCATGTGCTACCAAACACATTGAAAAAATGAGTGGAATTATGAAGATTCCTTGCGTTAGATACATTTTGGCAAATTGGTGTCCTGTAAGAAAATGATAAATAGTTTGAAAATATTTAAATGGGTAAGAATTATAAAGTCAGATTTATTGTTAGGCTTTTTAATGTGTTTACAATTTATTAAATTTTGTATGTAATCAAGAATAAATTAAAGTCATAAGGAAAATAAAATATGTATGGAGTTCAAGAGTAGATGGGTGGAAATGGGGTATTATATTAGTTGGGTTTACGTAAAACTTTACCTTGTGTTGGAGTAGTTATTTAGTAAATGTTGTAATTAATATATAATATATATCGAATGTGAATAAAAAAGTAGAATAATGATAATTTTATAAAAAAATAATGATAATTATCTTTAAAAAAGTTTATAACAAAATGGTGAAAAGGGGAGAAAACAAGTTGGTCGATTTTTCGCACCAGTAAAGGTTAGGCTTGTGTAAAATAAAAATGCAATAAAAGATTCATCAAGCTAATTTAATATGTGTTCTATACATGAAAATAAATGTATAATACATTCAAAGTTATATCTCTCAATTTTCCACAAAAAGATTTTCTAACACGTCTCTAAGAATTTTACTGTTGATATGTATTCTTTGTTTGATTATATTTAAATCCATGTTAAGTGCGACCCGTTAAAGTGTATTCTTGTCAAATAAAATTGAGTTCAAATATTTATTGTAATTTTTCTGTGTGTAAATTTGACTTTTTTAATTTAATTTCCAATAGGTCATTTATATTTCGCTAGTTGCATTGCTAGAGAGCTAAATATCTATTTACTACTTATTAAAGTAAATGTAGTCAACATGTTTGTTTTCTGGACGTATTTTATTACTTCATTTTTTAGTTAACTTTACTAGTACATGTTTTCCTCTATATTTGTTGCACTAAAAAAGCATAGCTATTTATTTGTCATTTAGTTTTTATATTTATCATGTACCGAAAAGTAAAGATTCCATTAGGAAATTTTTATTATAATTACCTTACATATAAAAATACCCTTAACAATTTTTTACATATAATCATACGCGCTTTATAAAAATGAAGATACATATGTAATTATAATTAATTTCCAAAATCGTGAATTTATCTTAATACCTATAAAAATGTAAAACATTAAGTAACTGTTATATATAATTTACAATACGACACAAGACATTGGGTAATTGTAAACTTGTATATAGATATATTATAAATTATAGAAATATGAACTGTTGATTCATAAATACTTTTTGTAAACAATGCTTTGATTAACAATATTTTGTTTAAATAAATCTCGATACTCAGTATTAAAACAATTTTAAAAATTAAATTAAACTAAAAAATATAATTATATATATATAACTTGTTCCAGAAAACTCACTAAAAAATGTCAAAAAATTCCACTCTCTCACTATATATGTACTCGAATTAAAAAATGTATGCAAATAAGTCCAAATAACTAGAAAATTATATTACACCTTCATTGTGTTAGGTGTACGACCTTGAGTAAATATGATATATCCGGCCATAGCAGTTGTAACCATTGAAAATACAAGGGTAATAATACCTACAACATCAGCTCCACTGTCACTTGTTTCTTCTGGTTCTTCTGATTCTTCAGGTTCTTCTCCGGTAGTGGGAGGTGTGGTAGCGGGAGGTGTGGTAGCGGGAGGTGTGGTAGCGGGAGGTGTGGTAGCGGGAGGTGTGGTAGCGGGATCAGTCATTTGTGGAAATTTTGTCAGATCCATATCTGGATATGATTCTGCTGCATAAGTTAAAATCTTAGCCATACGATAGCCAGCAAGTACAAGTCGCTTTTCTAAAAGGGTTATCACTTCTTCATGGCTTGTTTCGTTAAATTGAATGGTATCATTAGTGTTTGGATTGTAATTTGGGAAATCAAAATGGGTATAAATCTCATTATGATATTTGTGACTTTCATTTGAAATCTCAAAAATATTAAATGGATCGCGATTAAATACTTCTTCACCAAAAGTCTCTTCATTATAAGGATATTTCTCTCTATATCTTTTAGCTTCAGCTACTACAAGCTCAGGATCAACTCCAGAAGGCATGTGTCCTAAAACTGTATCACCTACACTATCTGTGTACGAGTGTAAGCTATAACTTTGAGTGAAGTTACTTTTATCCATTCGTACTCGAGTACAGCCATCATCACCTTCAGGCATGTGTTGATTTACACCATAACCACCATGGCATGGATTATGGAAATCACCATAAATATGCAAGAACATACGGAGTGCAAAGTTCCAGCTAAAATCGTATCCTGGCTGTACCTCACATGATTCGTCGTCACATGGATGTTGACTAGTGAAATTAAAGAAATCAATGCATTCCTTAAGTGCATAGTCAGCTCCAGTAGCTACCCACCTGTGATGTTCATAAGCGTCAGCCATGATTTTACCTTCAGGTGAAGTATATCCTTCAGCATAATGTGGTCTATTAGTATAGTGCCAGCCATTGAAGAAACTGTAGTCATCAATAAATGGTAATGCACCACATCTCTGTGTATTTGGAAAACCGCAACGTGTGTGATCAGTCCATGTAGATGCATTTGTAAGTGAACCAAACATTGGATAGTTATATTCCCAGCGAGCTAAAAATGATTCTAATTTTTCAACGTGTTTTGGATCCATATCGAATTTTGCTATTTCGACAATAGTGATATGTACTTGATCCCACCAACCATGTGCTACCAAGCACATAGATAATAATAGAGAAATAGTTATGCTTACTTTAGTTAACATTATGGAAGGTTGTCGTTATCCAAAAATAAATTCTTGAAAATTCTAATAAATAATATATATAGAAAAAAATATATATTTCTGTTTAGATGAATTTTAAAAACATATTCAAAATCAATAGTGTAAATCTAAAATTTAAAATTGTTTATAAATTGATTATAAAATAGTTCTAATTTATACTGTACAATTGTAAAATATATAATTTTAGTTAGAATCGTGTGATAATCTAATTCCTCCCTCATCATTATTATAAAATAGTATATGAAAACTTACCTATTTCCTAGATGCTATTTAGATTCAAGTTAAACATAAAACTGTTTTTTAAGATAAACATACAATAATATATTATGTACTTAATTAAAGAAATATTTTAACAATGATTTTTGTAATTTTTTCTTTTGACGAAAATATAAAAGGAGAAATAATTTGATCAAACTTTCACTTCAAGAGTGGTTCAAATGGTTTTATATATAAAGTAGTAATGCAGAAATATAGTTCAAATAATTAAGTAAACAGTTCTTTTTAAGTCTCATTTTATCACTTTCTTTTAGCTCTATGTGTACTTGTCTGATTTTTTCTAGTGTTGCTAGTATAACCCTCATTAAGTGCTTTTGTGAATTAAATTTATTGTTTTCCTAGACCGTAGGTGTGCGTGAATAAAAATAATTATGTATAAGTGTTTAAGTGCGTGTGATTAAATGTCTTAGCAGGTTTGCTTACGTATTCTTGGCTGGCTGTGTGAGTGATTAAGACTAGTCATGCTTTATGATTGCTTTGCTTCACGTGACTAGATTGTAAATCAAATCAGTACAAAAAGCAGTTCAAGCAAATTCTATGTTATTCTCGTGACTTTATTCTTATAGCTTAAATTATGATTTACCTGCGTTATGTTGGTTGTGATAAAGACATTGTGATTGAGTAATCTAAATATACAATGAAAAATTGATTTAAATCAATCTATCTTTTATAAATGATTTTCAACTCTGCAAAACTCAATTTACACATCTTATCAATAATTGTGGGCATAAGTCCGTGTGCTTGGCTTTATAAAGCTGTCTATGTGAGCTTTTGTATATGTATGATATAAAGATTTATTGAATTAAAATTCTGATAAAAATATAATATCCTACTAAGATATATAAAATCATATAATTTGATATTCTTGGAGATGTATAGCTTTTGCTTTTATACACATCATTATCCATGTCTAGCATAGGATAATATATATGATCGTTACAATAATGAATTTATTTTACAATACATAGACTTATAGTTAATACGTAAATATATCTAAAATACAATATATAATATAGATTAAATAAATGAGCAAATATCTACATTTAAATATTTTTCGACACATGAAGAATAACTATAGGATAAAGGCAGTACATATACTATTTATCACATACTATATATATATATATATGATATAGATTGCCCCAAATATAGAACATCATACATATATATATATGTAACATAGATTATCAAACTTATATCACATACAGGATTATATATAATTCAGACAATCAAGCTTATGTTAACTTATATGTATATAATATAGATTGCCAAACTTAAAATACATAAACACATAAATTGAGGGACCATGTTTTGACCTAAATCTTAGCCAAATATGTTCAAATGTATATATATATATATATATAATTTTTGATATTCTTTTTTAAGTAATGAAAAATATAATCAAAAAAGTGTATATTTTTAAGATAAACTAACCCTTTATAGGAGTAAATAAGTGGTCAGAATGAAGTTTCAAATTTTTTATCTTTTTTTTAATAATTGTTAAGAAATGTGTAAAAATAAGAGCATCGAAATGATTTTTTGAAAAAAGCGTGTAATTTAAGACTAATTATATATTCTCAATATACACGTTATGTGGCATATATATATATATATATATGTTAAAAACAAAATTTGAAAACAAGCGTGTTGTTATCCAAGACATCATGTCTATATAAAATAGTAAAGTTAAAACTTTGTGTGTGTATACATTATCAATGATTATAAAATTTTTCTCCTTTCAATTTTTTATCAAAAAAAAATTATTAATGACATTGCCAAAATGAACAAAACCCTCATCCTTGTGAAAACTACTAATGTGGGTAAATAAATATAAAAACTTATACACACATTATACATAAAACATTTACATATCTTCACTTGAACTCAATGAACCATCCTCAGCATCATGAAATTCCGTACGTTCACCTGATTCGGAATATTTACTAACAAGTGAAGAAAATGAATCAGAATGTGTAATTTTGCATAAAGTAGCACCATTTGTTAATGTGTGATTATTATTGGTATTAGGTGATGTGGCGTGTTTGACATCACACTTATTAGTATGTTTGTGTGTTTGATTATTTGATGTAGCACCATTCTTAACATCATGATTATGTGTGCTTTCTATTTCTGTATTAACATTCGTATCTGTGTGTGTCGTTTGATGATCTCTACATTGCTCAAAATTATTATGTGTGTCATCATGACTACCATTAAGATCCCCATTCACCTCATTCTCCATTATTTCTTCGTCTTCATCTAACCAAGTTAATAAGGGCTGTATAATAGTACGACATTCTGTGTGTATAGCATCATCTTTTTCAGGTAAATAGAAATCAATGATATCATCTGCATCAAGTATAAATTCATCATAGAGTGCCTTTAATATGTAGGGATAATCAGAGAGTGTGTGTGATGAATATTTATGACAAAAATATTGTACAGCATCCAATATATCATCTGGTTTTATTGATCTATCCTTTGCTTTCTTGATTATAGGTGCTTGAGCAGAGAGTAATTCTCTTGAGATATGTTTATCAAAAACAACTCTAAATACAATAAATATTTTACATTTCGAGTCAAAATTTCTAGAAACTTGTAACATTCTTAATTCATGGAAAAATTGATCTAAATCAGTTATATTGGTTTGTCCAATAGATGATTTTAAACGCTCTATAGATTCTTCTATATCTGGGCTTTCATAGTCTAATTCATCATTCAAAAGTGACTTAGTAGAATTCTTTTTTGATTGTGATTTCTTCGATTTTGCAACTTCTTGACCATCTGATTTATTTTCTCCATTCACATCATCTGCATCTGTTGAACTTTTTCTTAACTTCTTTTCACTACTCCTTTTTGGTTTTATTTTCTTTGAGTCACCATCTGACTTCTGTTTAGTTAATGGTGGGCTTGTAGAATTGCTTGGTGTAGTTGAATTGGATGTTGTTGGTGCAGCGGTTGACTTGTGTGTAGATTTTTTATCACTCTTCTTCTTACCCATTGTTGATGTATCTTGATTAGGTGGATTACGTATCATATATGTAGAAGCTTTATGTGTACTATCAAGTTGACTTTGAAAACCACACGCATTACATTTACCAAAAATTTGTTCTCTCTTTACTAACATATCCATCTCAGGTAATTGACAATTTTGACATAGTACATACATCTCAATAAACCTATAATTGAGAGATCATTCATATTTTTGTTGTATGAATTGTATATGTTTGTATGTGTTGTAATGTGTAGTAAAGTTAGTACATATATGTATATGTATGTTATTTTAAATATGTTATGATAAATAAATTTATTATAAATTATTTACTTGTCTAATATTTTGATTAAGTCTGGTTCTTTATGAGCGCCATTGATATGTGCATATTTTTCAGTATCAAAATATTGAACCATTGCACCCAATTCACAGCCAAAGAATTTTGTAACATCTGTAAAATGTATGTATATGATAAATGTGTGTGTGAATGTATGTGATTTGTGTGTAAGCGAGAATTGAAAATATATAAGTGTAAAACAATCATTTGAAGTAATGAGATATATAACGTAATCAATCTATGTGTTCTTATAATGCATTAACTAGATACAAATATATACACAGCATTAAATATATATATATATATATATATGTATATATATATATACTTACACATTGGGGGTCGCTTAAGTGATCTTGATAATTCTGCTATATTTGGTATGTTAGTTTTAATTCCGTTTCCTCTCCCTTCGATTTTTGATATCAATTTGGGCATTTTATAACGATAGTTAGGATCCTCACGGGATCCTGTAATGTGTGTATAAATGATAAATAAATTTGTGATAAAAAATATTTGTGAAACTAAGCAAAATTTTTATTTTTGAAAAGATATTGATAAAAATTGATTACAAGTGTGCTCACAGAATGTGTGTAAATTTTTTATTTATTGAAGATTATAGACTTGAAATATTTTAATCCATTTGAAACTTGATATATATGACAATATACATATAAATCTTACACGCATATAAGTATGTGTTTAATGTTTAATAGAAGTATATCCATTTAAAATACATATATCATCCTGTCATTCATACTAGTCCCCTTAACTATATATTTGCAATAGATATACATATATTTGAACAGTTTAATTTGCAAAAAAATATATATAACAAAATATATCTATATCTGAGTAAAATATCCACATCATATATACACAAACAAGTTTAAATTTCATCTCCCTCTGAAGCACGTATAATTGCATTCACAATATGCACACAAATATAACATCAATAAGTTACAAATAAACGATTGCAAAATCTTAATACTATACACGTAAAAATATAATATCCTTGTTCTTCAAACAAATATTACAACAACCTCCTGAAGACAATCAGTTGAAACTGTCGAATCTTACATGAAAATTCAACTTTCACAATCTAAACAAAATAAAACATCACATCGACACAATACAAACAATTAATAACTATAGTAGCATCCTCCTACACAATATGAAAGTTTAAAATCACCCTCCCCTTTTATCAACACATACTGGGTATGTTGACAAGAGTCATGGTTGTAAGTAGTTTAAAAGAGTTGTGTCTTTATGTCTTTAAGTCCTTGTTTGTAGGTGTGTGTATTTGTTTCAAGAATAGGTTTAAGGTAGAGTTATATAAGTTGTAAGATCAAGGGTCTCAGATTAATAGGAGTCTTCACAAAGGAGGTGAATGCTTAAAAAATTCACAGATGCTTTTTTCTAACATTAGGCTTATATTCGTAAGATTGACCAACATCAAAACAAAGTAGATACATCCCCAAAGTTGTTGGGTGTTTAATAAAGGTTGTAGGGATAGTTAATATAGTGGGGTTAACAGGAGTTAAGTGTTATCTATAATTGAAGTTTGTAATAGAAAAATGAAATAGGACACCCATGGGTCAGATTGGTTCGAAATTGTGATGTTTTGTTTGGGATGAGGGTAAGAGGGTGATTTATCAATGCTACTCATCAGGCTTGGGTTTAAAAAGAGAAAAGTAAATAAAGGATAAGAGTAAATAAGGGAAATATTAATCTTGTATATATATACTAATAATATTCTAGAAAAATAAAATGAATAAAAAATAAAAGTATATATATTAATCTTCTAAAAAATAAAAATAATTTTTGATAATTAGGGAAAAAAAAAAAATGTTTATTTATTATAATAAACAAATTCGTATTTGATGTTTATATGAACAAGTTAGAGAAACGAATTTATTATAAAATCAAGTGTACATACCGGCTGAGCAGGAAGGGGGTGGTGGTGTTACGGGGGAGAGTTATTGTTCTAGATAAATAGCAATGGGGGGTGAGTGGTTTATATGTATATTAAGTTTATGTATATATATATATATATATATCTTGTATGTATATATATAATTTATTTTTTTTTAAGCTTGTATGAGTGTAGATATATATATATATTTATTAAGTATATACGAGTGTATATAGATATGTGTGTTAATGTAAAATATTGGGGGGATGGGATTGGGGGGATGTAGATATATAGCTTGTCTGTGTGTGTGAAATGTTAATACATTATTTAAATATTTTATACATGATATATATATATTCAAAATAACGAGTGTGTAAAGAGATTAAGTAGATAAATTGTTGACGTGTATCTATGTAATATTCACACAGTTTAATTGTATATTGTGTGTGTAGATTGTAAGATACTCTGTGCGCGGAGATTATTTTGGTTTAGAGATAGTTTGTGGTAAAGATTGTGTAAGCAGGTTGTGTGTGTATCTAAATTGTTTGTTTAAAGAGATTGCGTGTGTAAAATGTTTGTGTCTGTTGGTTCTATAAGTGAGCGAATTTTTTGTGCGAGTGCTTGTGTATAATATATAGGTTTGTTGAGCAGGCAAAGGTTTTAATTCCTTTGCTATCGGTGGGATAGTCTGGATGCGAGGGCGTTATGTATACATTTTGTGTGGATGGTTCGTGTGTGTAGTTTATATGTATGTGCACTAATTCTGTATATGGTGTGAATTTGTTTTGTAGTGTGGAAGTCTGGTGGGTGTGCGAATGTGTGAACATGTGAGTGCATGTTTATGTGTGTGTATTTTTAATTTTTTATTAAATTTAATGTATACTGTGTGTGATTTTATATCAAATGTGTATAATTTGCTAACCAAGTGTTGTTGTGAGATTGTAAATTATTTTTATTGAGCAATTTTAATAATAAAATGTCTTTGTAGATTAATATTTGTTGTATCTACTATACGTTTGTGTGTATAGAATATATATTCCTATTTGTATGAATTAATGTGTGTGTGTTTATATAGTTTAATCAGATCTATCTAATTATAACATTTGTTTGTAAACTTGTGAGTAAATACATGTATGATTTTAATTATTAATATTGAAATGAATAGTGTATATGACTGTGTAAATAATAAACTATTTATGCTTTTAATGCATTTATAAAGCATTAATATATATATATATATATATATATATATATATATATATAGTTCTAGTGTTTAGAGTAAAATATTTATAATTAATAGTTATTCCACGAAATATCTTTATGTATTCATTACTTGTTATTTATACACATGTATATATGTATTATTACTTCAACACATGTGTGTGTTTATCATTTAATAGAGTGATATGGATATTCAATATAACTTAAAAATTTTGTTTTTTACATCCAACATGTAATCTAAATAGTGAGAGATGTGTGTGAATTTTAGAGTGTGTACCAAATTTGGATATTGATTGAAAGTTTTTATGAGGGTTTAAAACTTTGTGACTATAATTTTTAGTGTGTAAATTTCTTATTTAAACTTTGAATAACTTTATATCATTTTGTTTATGTGCCTTTGCCTATTAAATAATAAATTATGACTCAAAATAATATGTATGTTATTTGTAAGTTACCTAGTTTTGTGTAAATGTGTGTTTTGTATCTTTGTGTGTATTATTTAATTTTGTTTAGATGTGTGGGTGTTATTTGATTTTGGGTCAGTCTATGTGTATTATCAAATATTTTGTATGTGTGTGTATGTTTTTAGATTTTATGTCTATGAGTGCATGTTATCAAGTTTTGTATGAGAGTGCATGTTATCTGATTTGTCTGTTTAAGTGTGTTTTTAGTCTGTGTGCATGTAAAATGTTGATTATCTAATTGTGTGCCTGTAGCAAAACTGTTCAGATTATTTTTTAGCACTATAACAAGTTAGATAACAAAATAGATAGCTCATGTTAAAGTTTTGTTAATCCTTTCATCTTTTTAATTTAATTATAATTCCTTACTTATTTCCTATTTAAACTTTAGTTATAAAATAGTACACACTGTTAAATTCAATGACTTACACACATAAGTGAGTTATTAGACTTACACACATAATTGAATTCAATGACTTCTATACATAATTAAGTTACATGATTTATACATACAATACATAATCAAATTGTATAATGTTTACAGACAATTAAATTTTATGATTTAGACAAGTGTTTAAATTGTTTAGCTCACAAACGAGTGTGTATATTAGAGCTGAGTTATAAATATAAAAATTATTTATAATCCAAATTTAAACATGAATATGAATTTGTATAATTTTACATACACACATATATATGTAAACGCACACATGTATAAAATTATGTATAAACATATATTAATATATATACACTTACTCATATATATGGATATTTTGACACATATATATATATACACAAACACACATGTATACAAGTATTTCTAGTTGATTCAATGTGTTTGTTTGCTTAGGATTTTTTTTTCCTTTCTAATTTTAATTTATTTTAAAAGTATGTTTTATTATTACATAGCTTAAATATTATAACACATTCTTGAATATATATGTTATCTTACACACTCTCATTTCAATATAATGATCGTTCTTTTTTTGTTTAATATGCACATAAAATAAATTGGTTATAATTATCAATTAGATGTTTTGTGTGTAAATTTAATTTCATAATAGTGTGCGTAAAAGTTGATTTATTTACTGTTTTTTGTGTCTATGTGTGTGTAAGCCTATTGTATATTATGCTTAAGAAATATCGACACATCTTATATCGAAGTTTATTAAATAATAGATAAATATATAGTATATATAGGGTAGAATATAT